>JANHFX010005314.1:0-16692 GCA_027560015.1 Chloroceryle amazona
GGGGGTTGGAAAGTCTCCAGAGCAGGAGACTCCACAACCTCCCTGGGCAGCCTCTTCCAGGCTCTGTCACCCTCACAGTGAAGAAGTTTCTCCTCCTGTTGAGGTGGAACTTCTCGTGTTTCCTTTTGCTACCATCACCTCTCATCCTATCCCAGGGCACCACTGAAAAGAGCCTGGCCCCTTCTCCTTGACCCCCATCCTTCAGATATTTGTAAGCATTAAAAAGATCCCCATATCATATGCATGTTAATAAAGCTGTAAAGAAGGCTTGTTTCTAACACACTGAATTGTGAAAAGGGCAAAATCTTCTTTTGTCCTCTGTGGGAAAATGCATTTTGTTTTCTTTTGCCACCCATCACTCCGAGAAAAAGTGACTGAGAGGGTAATATCCGCTTCCTCCCTTTGCCATACCTCTTTTCACCGCTTCCACAGGGCAGTTAGGATAAATTTGATAACAGGGAATAAGATGAGGAAAGACGTGCCCATCAGTAACAGCAAAGGAAGGTGTAAGCAACTTAAAGTGGCCACTCTAGCATTGAATAATTTTCGACTGCACATCAGCCATATCATGCAGTATCTCATCATCATATCTTACCCGAGCAACTGCAGATCACCACCCTAACATCACCCGGCCACAGGTGTAAGATGAAAATTTAGCATTGACAACATATTCTTCCTGGTATCTCTCTGCTGTTCCCTGAGCAACAGTCTAATGCTGAATGTTTCAGTCCTCTGTTTGCAGGGGTCTCTCCTCCTCCAGCATTCATAACTAAGACAAAACTTTCCGGACAAAAATTGACCTTTCTGATGAATCTTCATGCTATGGAAATTTAGTATGAAGAGTATTCTTTGTCTCTACTATTTCCCCTACATCTTATTGTTTTAATTTAATTATTGGAGTTTAATTATTGCTAGCTGGAAGAGCGAGTATTGTTGCTTCTGTGTGAGGACAGGCTTTTTACCATGAATTCCCAGTAACAATTTCTTTCTTCACCCTTTTCTGTTCTCTAACTCTAGATAATAGAGTGGCAATTATGGTTATTTAGGACCTAAGCCTGAAAACCCTTAATCATGTGGATATTCATTGCTCCCACGGTCTACCTATTTCATTGATCGTGCTAGTTTATTTTTGGTAGGATCAAGCGAGCGATTATAAAACAAGTAGAAACCACAGAAAGGTGACAGAGTCAATTTAGAGTACAGAGAAGCGCTTACATCCCGCGCCTCGTGGCTCTTACCCCAAGTAAGAGATACTCAATCACAATCATTAAAAAGGGTTAGTCCTTCCGAGGCCTGAAATGAGTTTTCTTTACTTCAGAGGTATTTCCTGCCGTGCCTCGCGCTGCCTTGTTCGCTCTTTGGCTGGCGAGTGTCGCGGGGGGATCTGGTGGGGACTGCCGCAGCCGCCCAGGGGATTTGTTAAATCAGCTGGGCTTATCAAGGGTGGGGTCAGCTCCTGCTGCTTAGCTCCTGCTAGTGACTTTTGGTTTCATTTTTTATCTGGGAGTTGTCCCCTCTAGCCAGGCACTTGCTTGCTCCTCAATATCAGTGAGGTAGTTTTATCCACTTTGTGTTTTGGTTCCACTTGACCCTTTTGGAGAGGATCAAAAGCCCAGCCCCCTCTGTCACACGGGACCGAAGTGAGGGGAGCCAACCTCCCGCCAGATCCTGAGGCACAGGGAGGGTTTTCATCCATCAGAGCTGCTTCTAGCAGAGGGAGGGAAGGTGGAGGGCACTGCACACGGGAAGAGACGCCCTTAGCCCTTCCCAGCACTACCCAGGGGGAGCAAAACCTTTTCAAAAGCGGGTGGGAAAGGCTGGGACTGTCCTGGGCATGCAAGCAAGCTCCAGCTGAGGGTGCCATGGCTCCGGGCCCTGCTCTACAAGGAGAAAGAGCCCAGCTACCGGCCCGGAGGGGCACTTGTGGGGCTGCCAGCTCAACGTTGTGCAAGATGGATTAAACAAGGAGGCACGTGAGCGTGCAAACCAAGCAGAATTAGGAATGGGTCCCAGCCAGGAAAGTATGGATTTGAACCTAAATCAGAATCCAAACTTTCCCAAAGGGCATGTTTAGATTCAGTGCCATTTCTGAAAATAAATAATGAATAAATAAGGTCCCATATAGGTTTCTAACGATGTCACGTTATTAAGACTATAGATTTTTCAACCACAGAGAGGCTGTAAGAATTACATATACATTCCATTAATAGGGAATTTATGACTACAGAATTGCACTTAAGGTTTGTGCTAACACTTTATGCACCCTTTTGACCCAGTCCCTTTACTATATTCTGCCCCAATATTATTTTTCATAAGTCAGGAAACGTTTTCCATATGTTTTGCAGCACTATCCAAAGGGAGTTTGCAGCTGTACTGTTCATACTTTATCATGTTCATACTGACTGAAGTGCAGACCCCTCCTAGTGACAGTACCCATCTGAAAGATCATAACAACGCATTTTTGGCACATTATTGTTCTACATTTGTGTCAAGCCTCCCCCACGGAACAAAATTGTTTCACAGTTTTTATTAAAATTTACTATAAATGAACAGCTGAAAAAATAAACAGAAAAGTCTGTGTGTATCTTATTTACTGTCATCACAAAAAGAATATCTGTGCTGGAACATTATAACATAACCTAACAGCCAAAACTAACTTACAGAAATAAGCAGAGACATTAGAAAGGTTGAAGGCCACAGGAGTTCATTATTTTCAGTAAGCTTAAAAGGCAACAAAGGGGGTGGGAAGGAGGGGGGAAAAAAAGGCAGAAGGAAAGTTATGAAGGTACGTGGGAGCAGGGGAGCTGCAGGAGGGGAGAACTGAACCAGGGACCTCTGTGGCACAAGGCAAAAAAAGGGATGAACGCACCAGTACTTTAGCTACCATGCCTGTCTGCTGCTAAGAAAAGTCTGTGCTCACCTTTTTTTTTTTTTTTTTTTTGGCAAAGTAAATATATTGACCTGAAAAGCTCTTAATAAAACCCCATCTGTGAGTTATTTCAGCTGATTGTGGCACTCCACTGCTGGATCACAATATCCGTGCTATGATATCGCGAGTTATTCTGCAGGGGACGCGAGTTCTCTCCTGCAGGATGATTCTCAGGAACGGTGTTTGGACATAAATGTGGTTTATCTGGGGAAGATTTTTTTACTTATGGTCCAAGTTGAGATGTGGTCTAAGAAGCTGCACCTTTGCTGATGGCTTCTGTGCCTCCCTGTGCTCGTGCGTGCTTTCACCAGAGCTGAATTTGAGCTCCTCGATGCGCTTCAGTGGAAAGAGGTTTCTAATCGTAACTGGAAGCAGATATAGCTAAGGAATCAGTTTTAGTAAATCCCACTGAACTCTGTCATGGCAAAGAGACAGTATAAATGCTCCCCATGAGTCTGCTAATGAAATGCCTGGCAAAGCCAAAAAGGGCAAAGAAAAAATAGAAATCACAGCTGCAATATCAGCTTGAATAATAGAGCTAGGAACGGGAGAGTAATAAAAGATGAGCAAGAGGTCAGAAATAACACAATATGAAGGCAAAGGAAGGAGAGGAATGCTTTCCAAAAAGTGAGGCAGAGAAGGAAAAGAAATGCTCTGGGTGCTATGAAATGCTGTCATGAAATGATTTAACAGAGGAAGACTAAAAAGAACTGTTAAGGTAAAAGTTAATTAATTACAGGAATTTCCTGAACTGTAATTTTTAACCCTTCTCAGCTTTGCTCTGGGAAAAGTCCCCATAGAATCTGTGCTAGGGGCCAGATCCTCAACACCAAGTCCCTAAAATGAGTCTGCAGAGACACTTAACTTATGTGTGATACCGTGTACTATTCCGAAGGCTCAACCACCTTTTCTGTTTTCTTTTTCTCCTGGTTGGGAATTTTGGCACACAACTTCTGATTTAATCCAGTCTTAATCTTTGTGATGGGAAATCATAGAATCGTGGAATGAGCTGGGTTGGAAGGGACCTTTGGAGTTCATCTTGTCCTCTTCAACTAGATCAAGTTACTCAAAGCCCCATCCAGCCTGACCTTGAGCATTTCCTGGGATGGGGCATCTGCCACTTCTGTGGGCAACCTGGGCCAGTGTTTCACCATTCTTCCTTACATCTAGTCTAAATCTGCTCTCTCTTAGTTTAAAGCTATCACCCTTTGTCCTGTTGCAACAGGCCCTGCTAAAAAGACCATCCCCACCTTTCTGACAGGTCCCCTTAAAATACTGAAATGTCGCTACAAGGTCTCCCCACAGCCTTCTCTTCTTCAGGCTGAATACCCCCAAGTCTCTCAGCCTTCCTTCTCAGGAGAGGTGCTCCAGCCCTCAGATCATTTTTGTGTTCCTCCCCTGGGTCCTCTCCAACAGGTCCATATCTTTCTTGTGCTGTGCATTACTGCAGGTGGGGTCTCATGAGGGTGGAGCTGAACAGCAGAATCACCTCCCTGGACCTCCTGGCCACATTTCTTTTGATGCAGCCCAGGATGCAGTTGGCTTTCTGGGCTGTGGGTGCACATTGCTGGCTCACGTTCACCTTCTCATCCACCTGTACCCCTAAATCCTCCTCCTCCTCAGGGCTGTTCTCAACCCTTTCATCCCCCAGCCTGTACTGACGCTGAGAATTGCCTCAGCCCAGGTGCAGGACCTTACACTTGGCCTTGTTGAACCTCATGATGTTCACATGGGACAACTTCTCAAGCTTGTCTCCGTCCCTCGGGATGGCATCCTGTCCCTCAGGTGTGTCAACCACACTGCTCAGTTCAGTGCCATCTGCTGAGGGTGTCACTCAATCCTACTGTCCATGTCACCGATGAAGATACTAAACAAGTACCGGTCCCAGTATGGACCCCTGAGGGACACCACTTGTTACCAATCTCTATCTGGACATTGAGCTGTTGACTACTGCCCTCTGGATGCAGCCAGCCAACTAATTCCTTATCCACTGTAAAGTCCACCCATCAAATCCCTAGCTCTTCAATTTCAGATGTACAGGCTGCCCGTTACCTGCCCGTACCTTTGTGCAAATTAAACACCAGTCATCACGTATCAGCTGGGGACACTGTCTCCTTAGCCTGGGGAAAGAGCTGGAGAAGGAAGAGGGGTTAAAACAGAAATGTCTTCTTGAGATATCTATGTCTGGAAACAGCGGGGCAAGAGTGCTCCTGGTATAGGTAAGTGCCACATCATTCCAACAGAGGTGAGGGTTGGAAGGGACCTTTGGGGGCCCTTTGGGGGAAGGGACCTAAATCATTTTCTCATGATTTAGTCACAGGTATTGGTGATGCCATTGGTTTTACCCTGCATTACCCATCTTTTTCCACAGGAAACATACTGAGTTATAGGTTGTTGTAGCTGTTGCCCCTTGTTACCCCTGTCTTTTAACCCTAGAGAGCTACAAAGATACATTTAGGAGAAAGCCCCGGGAAGATAGATTTGCACTTTTGGTATTTTTGTGTCCTCTTTGCTAGGAGCCCTTTTTGCATTTAATTAGTGCAAATTGCCGTGGTTTTGCCCTGGATAGCCAAGGTGAATGTTCAATACATACTGTATAACAAGTATGAAGCTTGCTTTTTCTCATCTATAGTGTGCTTTGTGCCTGAACTTTTGTGTTATTGGTCCATTCATAGGTTTTATTTTTGATTTTTTTTCTTTTTCAATAGCAAGTATTGATCTCAAAAAGCTTGGTTTCCTTTTATGTGAGTAAAATGCAAAACTCATAGGTGCAAAGCCATGCTCCCACATATGCCAGTGTCTGTTCTGTCTTGCATTATTCTTAGTCACCCTGTGCTTTTCTCTGTCTCTCAGTATAACTGTTTGCACATATAAAAATATTAACATACCTATAAAGGACAGCTATGTTGTATGCAACTCTGAGTGCTATCGAAGTTGAAATCTCAATAAAGTGCTTTAAAATCAAATAACCATGCCTTTCAAGAAGCTTTGCCAAACTACCTCCTGCTATTTTTCTTCCCTCTTATAATAGCTACGTGTCTTTCAGCGGTCCTCCCTGTCTCCCAGGAGTTACTGCTGCTCAGCACCAGCAGGCTCAGTCCCTCTGTGAAGCAGCAGAGGAGATGCCCGAAGAATGGGAAATGCTGGTGAGCCCTGTTTCCTTTACACTGGAAAAAGCCTTTTAAGCACCGATTTGCAGAGAGCTTTTCTACTGTTAAAAAGGCTCCTCAGCTTGAAATGGGGTATAGGGAAAAGCAGGTATTCTTATATATTAAATGATATGTGAGTGCCAAGTTTCTGCTGTAAGGGTTTTGATAACCTGGCAGTAGGTTATCAGAGAGCTGATGCTCCAGAGTAGGTGTCAGGTTTGTACCTGTTGTTAGAGCCAAGCAGAGAGCCTTTAAAAATAAAGATTAGCTGCAGGAACCCTACTGCTGAATTTTAAGCATGCCATGAAAATGCAATAAAAATGGAAAGGCAAAATTGCTCAGAAAATCTTAAGCCAAAAAGGGAGGGGAAAAAAGTTTACTTAGTGGTTATGAGTCAATGTGTAGTGTATGAACAAAAATGTAAGAGACCTTTATTAGATGAGAAAAATCTGACATGGTTTTGAGGCTTAGGCTCTAAATAATAATCTGAAAGCAAATACAATATCTGATCCAAGTAAAGTATTTTTTATAGCTTTGAGGTGAATAATTTTAAAATTAAGGAAGGAAAACTTATTCTCTTCTTAAATTGGATAAATAAATATCTGATCAATGCCAATTATCAGCAAACTATTTGGATATTCTATTACCTTTGCATGACTAATGTGTGTGCTGTGAAAATTGTGATTTCTTTTTTAGTAGAACCAGACTGGTTTGAACAAGTATTGAAAAGCAGTTTCTGTTTAGTATAAACATGTTTTGAAGAATCAATCAGAACAGTAAGAAAGGTACAATGAACAGAATACTTCTATAAGTGAGTCACATCTGAAAAGTTTAGGCATTGGTTTCAAATCTTATCTTAAAGTCCCAGGTTGTATGCCCACAATGTCCAGTACATTTATGAAAGCAAGTAAAGAAGATAAATAGTGCTTTTTTCTTTTCTCCCCAATTTAATATATTTATTTTAATAAGGGTAAAAGCTGGATTTATATATTTAATTTAAAAGCCTAATACCATAGACCTCATGGCCTCCTTACACAGCCAGGAGGTCCACAACTCAGTGCCAGGGCCAACACATAAAAATGACCATTTGATAGATGGGAATCAAACTGAAGAGAAGAAGCTTTTTTTTATATACATATAAGAAGTGGTCAAACTTCTGTGATGGTCTCTTTCTGCTAATGGTGTACTTCTGCCAGTGAAGAGTGAAGCTGGGATGGGCAGAGAGGGAGAAGAGGATGATGATAGCCAGAGAGCAACAACGAGTCTTTGGTTTTTTCACTAGATGTGCAATCTCAACAACAGAATCATCAGAGCCAGGTTTTCAGGGTGCTGGTTCATCCATCCTTGAAAACACCCTCTCTCTCTCTCAATTTGAATCCCACAGAGCATTAATTTCTTAGGCTTTCAGGGACTTTTTTCCTGCCTCCTGACAAAAGCAGAGAAATATGGAGCTTCATCATTCTCATGTGATTTTTTTCACTTATCAATAGTAAGACAAGACTTAGGGAGAAGCAAAGTAGTAATTATTCCAAGTGACACAAGCAAACTCAGTATTATTTATTGTTTTTTCTTAGGCTTTCCTTCACAAGCAAGAGAGGTGTCTGTTCTACTTTGAAAAGGCTCCCAGGCAGGATCCTGACAGCACCCCAGACGTAGCATTAAAACTGAAACCAAGCAGTGTGCAAAGATATTCCACCGTGCCAATTAAGTCCTGAATCTCCACAGAGGCAGAGATTGCCTGCTTAGGTAAGTTCAGCATTTGACACTGATAAAATGGAAAGTCCTCTTTAGTTCTTGGTACTGTTTAAAGCAATCTGCTTTGCTGTTTATTGGTTTCATAAAATGGAGTATGTGCATGTGGGTTTGGCTTCAGGGAAGAGGGTGTGTGCTGTTGTAAAAAATTATGCTGCTGGAGAGAACAGCAAATGCCTTATTTACTTGTTCTCTGTCGCTGGAGGATGACTTGGGGAACTTAAAGTGGTTTATGCCCACAAGTCAGGTTTCGTGTACATGGAGCTTTACAGTTTGCAGAAACCTTCTGCTCAGCCAACAGATGAATTCTTCCCACCATCAGATGGAAAAAGCCGGGAATGAGCTACTACTGCCTTTGTCCTGGCTTTGTTTTCTCAGTCACTAAACAGGGCAATGAAAGACAAATGGTCTCTGCTGGTCTGAGCTGGCTGAAGGAGATCTGGAGATGGGAATTCATAGGTCTGGCAAGGAAAATTTTCTCTGGTTTTAGTTCCTTCAGTTCAGAGATCCTGTCTCCTAGCACTGAGTACATGGTCAATCATTGTTCTTTCCCTAGCTCCAGTGATTGGATCCCACAGGATACACCTGGATATATTATTGCACCCACCAGTATTACAAACAAGGGTTATCAGTACACATCCTGAGACAAGTTAATTGGAGAGAGCATAAAATACCAGTTTTAAAGTTGGATATGCACATTTGAGGCCCATTGGAAAATGCTCATATTTCACTAGAACTCTTCAAGTGATTTTCACAGGCAGCCTAAGATCATGAATGCAGCCAGGAATTAACTTACAACAGTCTGTATTCCACAAAAGGGACTGCAGCTCAGGGGATTTCCCTCTGGATAATCCAGTTCCTGTAGAAGAGATGGTTATATGGAAGCCACCTACACTAGGAGATACAGTCACCCAGAAGAATGACATGTGTTACCATACAGTGTTGTAGATTAAGATGGTTTTGCTGGGTATTGCACATTATAAAATAGCTGGGCCTTTTAACAAGCTGGTGCCTCTTTAAGGACATAAAGCCCTGTACCAAAAATGCTAAAGCAAAGTATACAACAAGAAGGGATTAGCTTCTGAATGCTTAAAATGAATGTCTGGGTTTACAAATTGTTGAAGCTCTGGTGAAAGGCTTGGCTGCACTGATTTTTTTCATATGATTACGTTTTGCCCTGAGTGATCTTTACTTGTCATTGATGGTGCCATTCTTTGGTAGTTCTCTGAAACTACTACTGCGTGTCTTTTAATACTCAAAGCTACAGAAATGCACCTTCTTGCAGGGAGATTTTATTTTTAGCTACTGTTACAGTTTTCTTTCAACCAAAGGATAGTGCTATAGAAACCTCTGGCACTAAGCAAAGAGAAAAAAGGGAAAATCTCAGAAGCAACCCTTCAGCAGTTCTCAGAAAACAAATGTTCTTTATTTACCACACCAGGCTGTGAATTCCTAGCTCTTTTCCAGCATGTGTATCCACACTGAAAATAACGTGTAGAAGAATTGCTGCGTAGTTGCAGGGCGTTGACTCATCCAGTTACTTCACTGGGAGGTATCTTTTTGTAGAAGACATTCGATTAGGCCCCAGGTAATCTTCAAGCTTGCACCCAAAAGCACAGATATAATTAGTGATTTACAAAAATAAGTATCTATATGAATATGCTGACCTCACGTGCCTTGCTGCTGTTCCTGCGTTGGGGATTTTTTAGATTGAGAACATAGTAGAGCAGTCTTAATTTCTAGCCTTTGGTATATGTATATATTTTATTATTAGACATGTATAAACTAAGTTTCTTAACTAAACGTGGTTAAGAAGCTGAAGTCCAGTTCTTATTTCTTGCACTTCTCCTGTCCTCTGCATTCCACACATACAGCCAGCAATACTTAATGGCTTATGAAGTAAATAGCAGTAAGAGTTTGACTTAGCCCCCCAAATCAGTGAAGTTTATTAGAGCCTCAAATTATGGACAGGTACTTTGGCTTGTATTGTGTTCTTTTGCTTAGTCAAAACAGCTTCTTAATGCAAAATCAGATGTTACAGGAGATCATTAGAGAGCAGCATGAGCAGTTCATTTATGTTTGGCAAGAGACTTTTCTACTTCAGTGTATTCAAAGTGGTTTAATGACAGCAGAGCAAGAAGGGGTCTGGTAGCAAGGATTTCTGGTAGATTGGGCGTGATTTCATCAGGTCAAAAATATCAGAAGGTAGGTTAGATCTGAATTTTCAGGACGGTAATATGTTACTGTGTACAGTACCCATAACTCACAGCCACAGCAGCAGCACCAGCAAAGGGATCACTTTGGAACCCACCAAAATGTTACGATAGCAGCAGCAATAACAGTGACAAAACCCCAGAAGGCAAGTGCTGAAAATAAACCTCGGGCAGCCTGGGACACCCATGCTGGTGTTTGCCTGGCAGGTCAGAGACAGCAGCCAGGCACTGACACCTACCTCAAACTTCAGGAGCTTGACCTGAGCTTCCTGCAGCAGTCATAGCCCGAATGGGGGGTTCATAAGACAGGATTTGGGGATGAACCATGCTGGTTCACCAACTGTCAGTTCTACTTAAAGCAGAATGAGGAGCTCCCTCCTCCTCCTCCTCAGTGATGCCTGTGCTGTTGCCTTCTTCCCACCTCCCACTGGGGAAGGACCTTTCTGCTGTTTTCTGCTGATGCCAGTCAAGCCCTGTCGCTGACAGACAGGAAAATGCTGTGCCCATTTCTACAGTGTTCCCAGAAAGATCTAGAGGAAAATGTAGGAAAAGTTCCCAGCAGTCATGTCAAAGGAATCCTATTTCCAGTCCACAGCACAGATTGGGTGCCTTTATTTAAATATATAAAGTGTTCAAAATAATGATGTCATTTTGGGAGGAAAGCCCAGATGAGTATTAGGAGAACAAAATAAAGCTTTTTGCTTCTGCTAATGTCCTGTAATCGAGAATCTGGTCCCGAAGTTACTTTCAAGGGGATTACAGATCAGAAATACAGGTGAAGGACTGAGCAACTGTAAGTAAAGGGCAGATCCAGCCCAGACAGTCTATCAGCAGTATGCTGACTGACAGACGTGGGGAAGTCCATCTGAAGGAGCGAGCACAACTGGCTGCAGCACCTGCCACCAACCAGATGCTCTTGTTGAGAAATAACTTTCAGAAGTTTGGCATCTCTGCTCTGGGGCAGTTCAGAGAGCAATGAGCTGAACTGCTGTCTAAGGACAAATCCCTTCTCATCAGGCATTTTAAAGTCTAATTGTATTGTGGTTTTGTTGTTGGTCATATCTGTCTGTATCCCTCAGACTATTGAAAGATCATGGTTACACACAGCCAGATTTTCAGAACTGCTGAGTAATTTGTATCACATGGAACTTATTTTGGGGTGGATTTTCAAAATGTCTCATAAAAGTAGGTGTCAAATTTTTTGAAACCTATCTGTCCTATTCAGGTACCCTGAAAATCTGAAGACCTGAAAATCTGAACTCAGCTGTAATTATTGTGGCATCCTAAAAACACTCACCATACTGCAGCAGTCTTGCAACCCTGTTTGCACACATCCACTTTCCCTCCCAATGCTTTATCAGTTTCAGTAATGTGAAAACTGACAACATTTTATTTTTCTATCAGCTAAAATGGGTCTCTGGGGAGGGTAAAATAGGCCAGTTGAATTTTGCAAGGCATACGTAGCATCCTGGTCTCACTTCTGATATTACTTTGTATGTCCTTGTTTTGAGTTTCTTAACTCTCTAGTGCAATAATAATGCAGCTTGATTAGCCTAGCAGCTGCACTTAGAAGGATAATGTAAAAAAGAACCTATCCCAGCCTTCAAGATGACTCATATAAACTTTTAGAAAGATGTTTGGGGTTTCTACCATGAATGCACGTAGAGAAGTTGCATTGTGGATATACTTGACATCTACTCTGTGCTTCCTGGAGGACAGGGAGCTTGAAAAATAGGCTCCTGGTGGAGAATTTGTGGAGAATTAGTTTAGAAATTCCTAACATCATAGTACAGCTCTTCTTTTTTTTGTCCTTCCTCCCCTCTCATTCTCCTTCTTCTTCCTCTTTCTCTCTTCCTGTTTCTGTTACATCCACGTGAATAAAAAATCTTGCATAACGAGCATCATCGATAACAAAGATTATTGTTTGTGCAATAAACCAGCGAGGTCCTAACCTTGCTGTCCTTAGGGAGCCAAAACTGCACTGAAGCAGTAAAGGAAAGGCTGAGTGCTGGACGTGTATTAACGTAACTTAACGTTTGGCACAAGTTCTGCCCCTGGTTGGGTGTATTAGTGCACATAGACTCGACTTGATTAATAAGAAATCGATAAGCTGCAATACAGAGAACAGCAATAAATATATCTAAGTGCCCGGGCTACCCAAGTGTTTGTTTTGTAAATGAATGCTACACCTTCAAACAGCAGCTTAGCGTGATTTTGGACAAAACAAGCACGATACATTGTGTTCAGCTGTACTAAATGGCTTTTTTTTCCTGTTTACATAATGATATTCTGTGTTTATCTTACAAGCGTTGTAAAAATGTTAGTTAGGAGTCATAAATATAGTCCTGCTAAAACGATGCTGCTTTCCAGAACTGCTAATCTGTGTTAATGCTGCTTCAGTGCGGGTCCTGTAACAGCTGTTAGAATTTTGTCCCCAGTAGGTCAGAGAGAGAAGATGGGAAAATCCTTAATAAAATGTTGTTAGAAGCTACAGGTGGGAAATAAAGAAGCTCTTGTGACCTATAATCTTATTCCCTCATAAAGTCATGGAGTGCACAGCAGCCTCTGTGGCTGAAATTAGACAACACGCTGGCGGCTTTTCAATCTCAACTTTTGCAGTTCAGTTATATCATTTTCAGTGAAGAACAAATGAAGGATACAGCAAGAACTGCCTCTGACCTTCCTTGCTGTTTTTAATAAGCACATTCAACTGCATGAGCTTCTCTGTCTTAAATGAATTACTATATATCCATGTATTGGAAAGAAAATACAGTAGTGTTTATCTTCTGTATACATTGCACTGTCAGATTTTAATTAACTCGCAGCCTCAGGTAAAGAAAATATGCTAATTTTAATAGCCTTATAATTACTGTGGGCCAGATTCCACCATCCAAATGCAGACTGGTACCGGGTCCTGCACAGAGCCTCACCAGCCTCAGTGGAGCTAACCAGAGAGGAAGGGGCTTCCACCATCCCATTCTCCATCTATAAGGACAGGTTGCAGGAAGGGAAAACTGGAAAGGTACAATAGGAACAAGTCAGGAGTGAAGCAGTGACTGGGTCATCTGTTACCAAAATCATACTATGTTATGGGACAAGCAGAGTTTTATCTTTCCAATACTTTACTATCAGCTTCTGAGACTTCATTTGTCTCTTTAAATGACGTGTACAGTTCACATGGTTTTATGTAGACAATATACACTCTTTGTTTTGACTCTTTCAGGCCTCACCCTTGCATCCTCTCATTCTTTCCTTTTGATATATCTGTTGCTCTTCATCAGGCTACAGTAAGGTGGACTATGAAAATTAACACTTTTTTCCCATTGCCTCCATTAAAAAAAGAAAGAAAAAAGTGCAGGATAATATAGAGGGCAATACACAGCTCTCAACACTTCCACAGTAGATTTCATTCATTCAGCTGAGAGAAAAGTATCTTCTAATTTAAACATTTAAGCTATCTGAATGAAATGGGCCCAAGTATAGAGTGAGCTTTCTTTTTATATTATTTTTATCCAAAGTCCAAAACAACTTGTTTAAAAATATTTGGATAATGCACTGTATAATACAATCAAATATTTGCAGCTTTAAAGCCACAATAATTTGTTTAAATACAATTAGATGTAATTACTTATTAGTAAAATGGTGGAGGATTGCAGAAATATGATTTTAAAAGGTATAATTAATTGGCTCCCAATGCAATGAGTTGTCATTTCTGAAAATTTAATGTCATCAGAGCTCTTTTTCCAATAGCACAAGGAGCACTATTGCTAATAGACTTCAGAGCTTGAAATAAATAAATCTTTGGAATCCTGTTGCATCTCTTGGGGTGTGACATTTGACAGTCTTTTATAGCACAGAACGAAACAAGTTTGTGAGCTGGAATTCAATTGTGGTGTATTGATTCCTTGCATCAGTCATTATTCCCTGCTGATTGACAGCTGAAAATTGGTTACGTTAAGTATTTCATATGTTATATTGGCTGACATTTGCTTGCCTGCTCCTGTGTCAATATTGTTGTAAAGATCTCCAGCTCTATGAGATAGCAATATACACTGACTGTGGCTTTTGTGTGATGTTCCAGTGTTTTTCCTGACATAATTTAAGACATATTAAAAACCAGCAGCATCTTCCCTCTTGAGAAGCTTAATGCCAATATTATTGTCTTCCAAGGGAAGATCATGTATGCTCATAATCGGGTGCTAATTTCCACCCATACGCTCATGTTTAGGCATTAGGCACTATAACTGTAAAATTGAGCCTGCTTGATTGATTCATGTCAAGCCTCATCTCGGCTCCTGCAGTGGAAGTCATCCAGCTGACCCTTTTTACACTAAAAGAAGAGATTTGTGTTCCTTTCTTTCACCTGGAACCATCAAATTGACTGAATAATCTGTAATACATTAGTGCTGACATTTGTTAGGCAAGAATTAAACAAGACACAGTAATCATTCCCCTGAATAAAAATTGTGTTTGATTTCCAGCAGAGTTCTATTAAAAGGACGGCACAGCCCATCTCCTCCGAAGTGGGGAATGGTGAATATTTTCTATGTTAATGAATCGAATTAACACTTGAATGACAGATGGACGATCCCTAGCAGCTCCTGACAAAAGCTGCTGAGTTTTGGAGGGTGACGTGGCTCCTGTGCCTGCCACAAGGACTACAACGAGCTTTGTGAGAATCCTTCATGCTGAACGTTTAATGGTGACCGGAGTAAAGCTTGACCGGTTATCTAAAAAGAGACAAAAGGAAGGAGGAAGGAGCTGTCCTGCAGCTCGAGCTGGCTAGCCCCGGGAAAAGGCTCCTGAAGTCAATAGCGCAGAATTCCTTATTTACTGTCAACCTCAATAAATGTGATGCTGTAAAAGGGCAGCATCAGGGATGTCAATTCATAGAATCACAGAATGGTAGGAGCTGGAAGGGACCTCTGGAGATCATCAAGTCCAACCCCTCTGCCAGAGCAGGGTCTCCCAGGGCAGGTTGCACAGGAACAGATCCAGGGGGGTTGGAAAATCTCCAGAGGAGACTCCACAGCCTCCTGGGCAGCCTGAGCCGGGTTCTGTCACTCTCCCAGTGAAGAAGTTCCTCCTCATGATGAGGTGGAGCCTTCTCTGCTCAAGCCACATCTCCTCTGTGACAATACAATATAAAGGGTGGAGTAATCCCACCTGAAGCCCGTGCGGACGCAGCGGTGTACACCTGGTATGACCAGAGTCCGTTCTGATGCCTTTGAGTTACAAACCACATTTGGCATTGTAAAACTGAGTAGCTGAAGTGATGTCTGCTGCACATCTGGCTGCACTGTACTCTGGTAGCTGAGGCCAGGCCGTAGCAGTGTTATGGTCTCACTGTACATCTGTCCTTTTGGGGTTAACCCTGAAGGTAAGATGTGAAGAAGTGCCATTTGGAGAAGCACATGTTGGCTATGTAGATGACCTGACCGGTTTGCACCTCAGAGGTTCATTTAGAAAAGTGCTTTTTTCTTGTCCTGCTGTTGAATGTAGATTTCTTCCAGCTGGCTTTTTGTGGCAGATGGGAAGTGAAGATGAGCTGCAGTGGAAGCACCCTATGGAAGAACACCTTGATTAGCCTGCATGGGAGCATATGGGAGCATCACCAGTGTGCTGATGTGCACAGTGGGCTTGGCACAAAGATGAATTAACTATAGGAAAGCTGGAAAAATCTCTGGGGGAAAAAAAAAACAAAACCAAAAAACCAAAACCCCACCCAACAGAGGTGGAACAGCTTTCTCCTGCCCTAAAGAGGGACATTTTTCAAGTCAGGTAGGATCCTCCCAGCTGCTGCTGCAGCATTGTAATTTCCCTTGGCTGAGTAGCACCAGCCTAACCCCAAACAGCAAAAGCTGGTAGGGACTGCAATTCATTGCCTATCAGCACCTGAAGCTTTTTAAGGAGCAGGGAAAGGGAGGCTGGTTTGTTTACTCTCCCTGGCAGCACCTGCTGCTCGTTGTATTTAGTGTAGCTGCCCTGGGAGGGAAGGGGAGGTGGAGGTGGCTGTTAGAAGTGATTTCTGCTGCTTTGGGGTAGCTGGAGATGGTGCATCTCCTGGTAAATATCCTGCTGGAGGAATTTAGAAGGTTTATAGTGAATGCTCTCACAATAAACCCTCTGAAAAAGGGGAAGCAATGTAAAAAGGAATTAACTGAACTCTGGGTGAATGAGTCAGAGCTTGGGTGATGTGAGGTCTGTGGAGATGCCTGACCCAGCCAGGAGGGCTGCAGCTGCTGGTGAGTAGCTTTAGTGTCTTGCTGCTAGAGGGTGGTGGAGGTTGTACTGAGAACTTTGTCCTGGTTTCCTTGTGCTTGGTTTGGGTTGTCCTTCAGGAGGGAGGGTGGTCTCTGGCCCAGCCCCAGTAAATGTTACCCTTTCCATTAGTGTTTCCCTGAAGCCTGTCTGAAACACTGCCTTTGCTGTGGGGTGGGTTTCTTCTGGCAAAGTGTCTGTACCCAGCTCTTATTCTGGTTCTGCCCCCGGAGAGCTGCGGGATTGCTGTAACCTCCTCCAGTGTCCATGTCTTGCTGTTGTAGGTCCCCTCTGTGGGTTGAGGTGGTCTACTTGTAACTAGCCCTACTTCTTCTTGTGCTTGTAACTAGCCCTACTTCTTCTTGTGCTTGTAACTAGCCCTACTTCT
>JANHFX010005314.1:29126-63063 GCA_027560015.1 Chloroceryle amazona
ATCTGAGGGTGACAGACACTGGAATGGGCTGCCCAGAGAGGGGGGTGGAGGCCCCATCCATGCAGTAATTCAAGGTCAGGCTTGATGGGGCTCTGAGCAGCCTGCCCTAGGTAGAGATGTCCCCGCTTGAGAAGGGAGGTTGGACCAGATGACCTCCAGAGGTCCCTTCCAGCCTGGAACATTCCATGAGTCTACGTCCCTGTAATTACAAGCAGGGTGTCAAAGTTGTGCTGAGATAAATCAGGCTCCTGTTATAAGAGAGGTATGGGGCAATAGGTGGGGGAGTCCTTTCCTTTTTAATAGCAGGTGTTAACATTGCTTGTCAACAAAAATCCCACCCCCTTTTTTAAAAAGGACATTTGCCAACACATCACAAATTGTACAAATCTTGACAAAGCAAAAGGAAAAGGAGACTGAATTGTTCACTTCTGGGTCTTCAGAACTTTGGGATCACGTTCATTAGCTAGAGATAATCATCAACATAACAGATTCCTTAGAAGTCCATGGAAGTGATGACGGCATAAAATTCTTGTGTGAGCAAATGCAGATTGACCACCTACAGCTATGTGCATCTACATTTAAAATGCATCTGAAGAACTGATCATTTTATTGTTATAAATGTTAGTGCTAGCTATTTTTTCTTTTAGCAGATGTATATGATAAGAGCAAGTTAGGTATTAACATAGTATTTCCCCCAATCTTTATGTGGTCCTATTTAGGTTGGTTTTGGTCCTTTGTAGCAGTGGCTGTTTGTTCTTACATATAACTATATAATAAAAACTTCATCTTGCATTTGCAGTAACAGCTGTTGGCTTATCCAACTTTTACCCTTCCAACTGCTTGTCTTGAGGCCATTGGCTTTGCCATGATTCCCTGTTTGCTGCCAAATGCGTGATGATATCAGAAAATAAACTTTTTTCAGCATGGGTGTATGCTCCTAATAGTGTTAGCACATTTATGAAAAACTTTGGTCTCATAGAATCATTTTAATTCAAAATTTATGCCTGTGAAAATATCCATGGCTCAGCTGGGTGCTGGTTGCAAGGAAGAAATGTTTTGGAAGTATTACCTAGGGATTCTAGTAAGGAGAAAAGCAGTGTGAAGAAAATGTTGATGTTTACCTGCTGTCTTACACCACCGGGATCTCTCGTTTGTATTTCTGTGGTTCTGGTTGCAGGAAAAAATTCCAAGGTAAAAACTAACCTGTTAACTTTTTGTGCACCCCTCAGCCCAGTTTCAAAGGGACTCCTTGGCTTTCTCAGAAGGTCAGAGTGTGTGGGTCAGAAAAAATGCTCTTTGACACAAAGTATTGATGCTTTATGCGCTCATGACTGTCAAGCTTCTCCCTGAATTTAATCTTGGTTCATGGTATTTTTACCACCACCTACCACCTTTCTTAATTTGGAAAGCTGCAGCAGGCTCACTGACCTTAGCCAAAGACAAGTGAGGCATTTGTAATGCTGAGACTACTGCTGGGGTTTGGAAGAGGCTGCGTGATGTGGCCCAGGGAGAGACTGCAACCTTCTCACCAGCCACAAGTGTGGAGCGGGGGAAGGGACACGCTGGCAAAATTACAGCTGAACACAGGTAGGTGTCTGGAGGTTTTGTTTGGGCATGTACCAAAGCCATTGATTATGAAGAGATTTACTGTTCAAGGGTCTTTATTTACAATATAACTGAAGTCAACTATTGCAGTCCTAAAGCAAGGACTGTGATTTTTAGAGGTTCTTCATGGACTTCCATGGAGTCGCAAGCATAAACTTTGAAATAACATTGGATAAGAAAGGCAATATCCTTTCCTTTCCACATATTTGTTGTGTTGCATTTTGCTGCCTGTTACACAAGGTATAAATCTGGAGTTAGCTCCGCGATGTTCAAAGCACTGATCCCCCATATACACCGGTGTAACTGACAGTAGAAATGGGGCTAGGCAACTTATTAAACTCTTTAGAGGTTGAGTCTATCCTACCCACCGCATTTTTTCAAAGTTATATTATTGGCTGGTTTCAGCAGAGCCTCATGTGTCATTTTCAGTGCAATCTTTGCTTATTTTTTCCTTTATACTATATTTTCCCCTTGTAGCCTGTATATGTTCTGTGTTGCAACACTAGGAAAATGTGCCAAGTTCTTCAGACTGAGGGTAGGGAGGAAGATGCTGTTGCTCTGCACACATGGCACTTCTCTGATACTACCAAAATGTGTGAATTAATATCACCAATTCGTTTGGTTTTCACTGTTTGCTCTTTGGGAGGGAGGCTGGCAAGGGGGGGAATATAGATGTGGAATACACAAGCAGGTAAAGGGGCTCTTGCAGAGTAGTATCACTAGAGGAGAATGTGCTGATGAATTGCAAGGTGTGAGGAGTACTAGGCTTCAACAACATCTAACCCTGCTAGGGAAGCAAGATCGTGACAAAACACTCAAACTTAAGTGTTTAAAGAAAAAAAAAGAAAAGGGAAATAGTGCATGCCTATCCAGGAGTCTTTCAGTAATCAAATAGGGTGGTAACTGTATCTAGAAAGTCATGTTACTATCAGCTTGGGTAAGGCATTTTCATAAGTTCGTGCATGTTTTTAAGGAGTTGGAATGGTATCAAAAGTTCTTGACTAGGTAAACTGCCATGGAAACCTGGTTTTCCTTTTTAAAAGCATAAAATGTGGAGGTAACTGTTTTTCTGTTGAGAAGAACAAGCCTGCACCTTATCTCCCATAGATGCCAGAATTGAGTAGAGCATGAAGAAGCCTGTAAAACACAGAGCAACTTCTGCAGCTGGCTGGTCCTCACGCGAACGAACGCTACCAGCTATAGCTGCTACTGCCTTAAATGTTTCCAATACTTCTCTAGCGCAGCGTTAGCAATTTGTGGTTTACCAGTAAGGCTGCCATGCCCAGGCTCTCAAGAAAAAGTGTTTGAGTTTATTTTTATTTTTACTGAGGCTTTTGCCATTATCTCATGTGTCTAATTACGTAAACCCATGGATGTAAAACTTGTTTAACATCTGTTTATGTAAGGAGACATGTTGTATAGTTGATCAAACAGACAAGAACAGAAAGGAAGAACACTGTACTGAGGTGGGCCTCTCTACTGATATTTGTGTTTGAAATAATTTAATTAAAATCCTATTCACAGCTAATTACAGTGTGTGGTGCAGGTAACAGGTAACTGCTAATTTCATTTTGATCCAGTTTAAAATCACTAGTGAATGCTGATCCAACCACTGCGGATTTGGGTCTTAGCAGCAAATGAAAGTTGCTGTTCTGAAGTCACAGGGTGTAGGTGCTCTTCCCACAACAGTGGAGTTGGAGTTACACTCCTCACCATGTGGCTGCAAGGCTTTTGCTCACCATTGCAATGCTTTGTCGTGTTACCTGTGTCTAGGACTTATTATTTAGCTAGCATCTGTGATTTGTTATGCACTAGAAAATTCTACTGGGTCTGTATTAAGTGGGAGGGATGGGTTACCATTTTTGAGCAAAACAGAGTTGTTCAGCTTTCACAAGTTAATTTTTTTTTTTTCCCCAAACAGTCTTTGTGTTCTCTTTGTAACAAACAGAAAAGTTTGATTTTTGGGCTTCCTAAAAGATTGAGTGATGTGTCTGGACTTAGAGGAATAAGAAAATATTGCCAGAGATGCTATAAAGATGTAAAAAGCTGCATACAGAAAAAAAGAAGTAATTACTCTCCTTTGCAAATGAATGAGGAAATACAAAGGCAGGAGGTGGGAGGCTATATTAGATGAGTAAGTGTAGTGTAACTGGTGGGGGGAGAAAAACATAATTTGAGTGTCCATAAGAGTTTGTACTGACTTAATCTTCCTCTTTAAAGACGAGCTTTTTCTCTAACATATGCTTCTAATGTGTTGTAACAGTATTAGCCACCTTTCTGAACTTGTTTCAGTCTGTAAAAAACAAAACAAACCACAAACCACCCAAACAAACAAAAACAAAAACCCAAGCAAGCAAAAACCAAGCACTAGAAATTGGTTCAGGTTACTCGGGTCAGTCTGCTGGTGACAATCAGTGCTCACAGAGGAGCTCTTAACCTCAGTCTGATGCAAGAAGTGGAGAACTTATTCTGTTTTCCAAAGTAATTTCACCTTGGGGTGACTTTGACAGGTATGGCAAAATTAGTGGCAGAACTCTGGATTCTCCCGGTCAACTGTAAAATACCAGTTGCTTTCAGGGTGCCAGGAGAGCATGTCACGGACTGAATACAGGCTAGAGAAATCTGAAGTAACCTTTTGGCTCCAGAAGCATTTCCTTGAAGGAGAAGCCCAATGCATTTTGGAGCAACAGGTTGGGATAACTTGCTCTTCTGCCACTTTTATGGTCCATAAATGAAGACTTTAGACTGTTGATCTGGTTTGCCTCAAAAGAATTTGAGGGTTTTTTTCTCCCCTTTGAGCACAGAGCAAAGCAAAGAGAACAAAGTGTACTAAAGTGAGAAGGCACTCGGTGGAAATGGCAGTGCTTAGTCATTCTGCATTCACTGTGGTTTTTGATGATAGTCCATGAAAACTGAAGAACTAGGTGAACAGAAATGCTGAAATGCACACCACTGTTGTGGTGTGTTGCCAGTGATCCTCATGGAGATCAGCTTATTGATGTCAGAGACAGTTTAAACACTGGCTATTCAAAGCTGAAGTGAAGCTGACTGACCATCCCTTCTCCCGTGGTTATGCATGGACAGCAGATAGAGGATTCCTACACAGTGTGAAACATCATAAGTAAAACCAGGCCCTTTTCACCCATGATGTAAGGAAACAAACATTAGTTTATTTAAATAATAGAAAAGCCCAGAAATATACCTTAACAAACTTCCAGCTAAAACCCCACAGGTCCTGTTAGCTTTTTAATGGCTGCTGAGAAGAGTCCTGGTACCCTGGCAAACACCAGAACACACATACTGCATACATCTTGCAATATCATTATGTGCTGAGATATAGGATCCTTTCAATCATCTCAAAATGAAAAAAAAACTTCTGTTACTTAAATGTGCATGAGTACTGATCCCCCACCTCCCCTCCCTCAAGGTCTGACAATGAAATGATCCTGTTCAGTTATTTATCAGCTGGAGTATTTGTAGCTCACGAGTAGTCTTACACACTGGAGTTGCAATGTGCTGCTACAGACCAGACTAATGAATGAAAAGTTAAGTACCTTTAGCCTTGTTGTTTTTACTTCATCTCTGTAAACCGGTACTGAGTTACTGACAGCTTACTTGAAAAGAAGTAAGTTTAATAATAAAAAAGTCCAACTCATCAGGGGAAAAAAAAAGGAGTTGTTTCACAAAGTATGTACATAAGAACTGGCTGAAAAACATGGTGGGGGGGGAAGATAGTGTTTGAATTTCTGCAAAAATTAGATACAGAAAAAGGAGAAGGGCTGTTTGTAGTGGACAGCTACAGTAAATCAAGAAACCAATTGGGCATAAGTTCAAAAGGAAAGCTGCTAGAGAAAGATCCACTGGTAAGCTCCAGCAGTTCAGCTCTGGTAATGCAGAGTGGCCATAAGCTCAGTTCTAACGCCCTGAGTCAGCCAGGCTCGCAGCTGCTTTGCTTCATCCGAGCACCGCAGAGAGCTGTGGTGAGCTGGTTGCAGCACACCAGTGGATCTCGCCTCTGAAGTGGTTATTCAGATCGTGCTCTTGTCACACAGTGTAAGGGCAGCCTTAACACAGATATGCAAGTATGAGGAACGAGCACAACTGTCTCGCCTTTTCATAAGCTGTGCAAGTTTCTGCTTGCAAGAAAGAGCAGGGAGCCAGTACTCGTGGTTTGGTTGGGTTTTGCTGGTTTGGTTTCTCCCCTGCCTGTCCTGCCAGGGCAGCTTGTTCTGTCTCCCTCTCCTGTGTACAGCCTGGCGAGTGAGCGCCCACCGGACTGCAGGGGGTAGTTTTGTTGCAGGCAAATACCCAAGGATCACAATGAGACCATCGTGCTGCTTTCTCGTGTAGCTCGCAGATGGCGGAGATCCTGTGTTAGAGCCCCAGACAGTGACATGGTATGCCCCACTGTGCCTTTCATTCTTCTAGTTTTTGAGCAGTGGCACTTGGCTGTCCTTGCCAGTTCCCTTTGTTTCCAGCCCACACAGGCACTTTTCCACCCACTGGCCCATTTTGACCCAAGATGCCAAAAGAGCTGAAGATCTCTGAGGTGTTCCTTGCACAAGCTCTATTAATCTGTGAGGATCAATTAAGGGACTGAAATGCAAAATTAGCATTATATTTCTACACCTTCTATCCAGCCACAACATGAGTGGCAGTTACCCACTTGACAGCTACAGCTTTTGAAAGGGAAAAGGTGTGAAGGGACAAAGCAAAATCTGAGGATAACTAAAGAAGATGTACAGTACAAATCTGTAGGACAGCAGTCTTTGCCACTCCTGCATGTTACGGAACAGTTGAATTTAATAACTAAATAGCCTACTTCTTTTTTTCTGTACAGTATTTTAATTTAAATTGACTTTATTCAGCTGACAAATAAGATTAATGGTAGTGATCGCAAATATATGGATTTAATCCTTTCTGCTTTGTAGTTACTTGAGGCAGTTATTTCTGTGGATGCAGGTTTGGGGTTGTGGTGTTCATTGCCAAGCACAGAGAAGCAGGCTCAGCTCTGCTGTGGGAAATAGCAAGAGCAGAGTTTTCAGGAAACACTGATGAGAATGTGGCACCTCGTCCTTCACAAAGGGTACTACTGTGCTGACTGGACTTCTGTCTATTAGCACAGTGATTGACAAGTCACACTTAGGGCAGTAATAGCTGTAAGCAGCCCTGGGATTCACTGCTGCTTGTACAACAGCCTTGCAGAGATGGCCATTGCCGTGGGTGACGGTTGGTTTTTCCCCGTGTTACTGGATACAGTGCTGACCTGCATGGGTAGCATCGAGCAGGAGAAAATATTCCTACCGTGGCCTTTTAGTGAAACGTCTGTTATGATTTTTTAAAATCAAATTACAGGTTGCAGAGAAGCTTTCCCACTGCTTATCTTGCAGTGTGCTTTCATTCGTTTAAAAACAGTCTTTCTGAACCCCTGCATGTCCTTAGTGGTGGTATCACCGTTTATTAAATGATGTGGCATTTTCCTTTTGCTTGTGTCTGGATCAGATGCATAGAACAGATCCTCATCTCCCCAGTGCTATAGACTGAACAGAGGCTATGAAGGTGCTGGCAGTGGATACTTTTGAAATGGGAGATTTTTTCCTTGGGTTAGTTTGCAGCACAGATGTACCTGCACAGATGTTGCCAGCAGAACAAGCCCCAGGCTATCCCATAAGCACCCATATACCAAAAGGCAAAAGGGTGGGAGTGCTTAGGACAATATGTGATTTGACTGTCCTCACCTGGTAATCTATCTCTGGAGAAGGATACACAGTTTGCTTTAGCCTGAAGTGGTGCTGAGCCCGTGTCAGGAGTGGGGAGATGTTACTGGCATGGTGACAAGTGCCCATGCCTCCCATAAACACTGGGGAAGCCGGGCACGCTCCCGGCCCTGCTGCAGCTCTGTGCACTGCTGGGCTTGGCTTGTCTAACGTGAGCTTTTAAAAGTGCTAGTAAACAAAATTGTAAGAATTATGTGTACAAACCCCAGCGGGCTAGAACGGCAAAGAAAAAGGCGCGAGAGTGCAGAGGATCATTAATTTTTCCCATGGTGTTTGACTCGGCAGCGTGATCTTTTGGCCAGGAAAATACTTGAGGCAGTGCAGTTAGTAACACTTCTCCCAGAGGCTGTCATGACCATGCTTTAGACACTGAGTCACACATGTTTACTCAATCATCATCGCACACCCTGTTTCGAAGAATTACCCAGCGATGGGTTCAGCAAGTTTCATTTTGCGAGTGGCCCTTTTCTGATAGCAGGCACCCCATGTATAAATTCCCCCCATACATTTTCCTGCAGTTCAAATTACAGTGCTTGATGAATTGATTTGACTGAAGAGAATGCACCAAGTAAAGTTCAAATGGAAAGAGTAAGCAGCTGGACACATGTTCACTTTCTTTCACAGTCTTGTTAGTTAATTTTGGCCGATGATTTCATGCAAACTGTGGTACTGAAGTGTATTCACAGCGCTGTCTCACTGCATCTAGATAATGTTCCCAAGCTGTTGGAAGTGTGAAATACATTTTGTATAGGCCAAATTCTAGTCCTGTTTGTTTCTCTGGGAGAACTGCTGTGCTTTAAGGGGATTGGTATTTGGCCCTTAATATCCTCTTTGAAAGTTATTGGTTGAGTTTGGGGGAGGTGTTTTGTCTGTTTTTTTTTCTCTTTTCTACTAGAAAAGAGCATTGAGAAAACATCCAATTCAGTAGAAACATTCTGTTGTTGCATATATAAAATTCCTCTCAACAGAATGATTTTTACAAGCCTGTTGGATGAGCCTTCTAAATCATTCAGACGGAACACTTGCTTTAGAATTGTGGCTTCTGCTCTTTAAAGAGCGTTGATGTCATCAAATTTCAAAGGAGTAGGAGATTTACTGCCTTTTTGTACTGTAAGCATGCTTCCTTCTAGAAGTCCCAAACCTAAAGCTGGCAAAGCCTGTGATACATCCATGATAGCTCTTTGGTTTGAGTTTTTATTGTGTGCCATCAATAGGCAGAAACAGACTTTACTGAACTCAGAATACTGAGTAGTCCTGAAATCCTATAATGGTATTTTACAGCCCTTCCCTCCGTCGCAATTTTGCGTTCAGTTCAACTCGCTAGTAAATGAAAATAACCTTCTGCATCAGGAAAGATTTAAACATTTCTATAAATTCATTATTATTCTTTCCTTACATGTAAGAAAGACAAGTAAGAACATCTCACCAGCCCATGAGCATGTTTCAGGGCGCCGAGCTAACCACTGTCGGGAGGATGAAGCAAAAATGGCTTTTTCCTAAGGAGAAAGGTGGTGTTAGGAAGTGTCCCTGTGGGCTGGTGGGGACATGCAGTCTGTCACGCTGCTGCTACGCTTCCTACAGAGGCAAGTCAGATGCTTGGCTGGAAAACGGGCAGACTCTTCATGTGCATTGCATGAAACCTGGGTGGAACAGCAGCAGCACTCATTTCTAATCTCAAGCAAGGTGACAAGGTCTGAGTGAAGAAGAGTTTTAAAGGACAAAAAAAGCAACAGAGGCTGAAGGAACAGCTGTGGGTCTCCTAATCATGCTCCAAAACCATCAGCCTACCATTCAGCTACATGAAATGCACTCAGCCTCTTGTTTCACAGAGTTTTATTTATTGCCAGCGACTGTGTTCCTTCCTGGCCAGTCCTTGTGGAAAGGTGAGGGATGCTTTTGGACTGAGAGCAGAACAGAGAAGTTAAGGTTAATCCTCAGAAATGAGATGTGGTGAAAGAGGTTTAGTAGACCACACCTGCTCTAAAATAATGGCTAAAGCAGAATTTATCTTGGTGAAATTTTAGCAGATATCACATTTCCCTCAGTCTCTCCAGCCTGGTGTTTGACATTAATGCAAATGCAACTTGTGTTTGTAGATCTGCAAAAGAGTTAATAATCATAATTTTATTTCTTTCAGAAAGAGTTAATAATCATAATTTCATTTATATTTTTTCTTTGTAAGCAAATGGTGTTACACAGCATCTTGTACTGTGTTAGGGAAGTGCAGCACAGCTGATGCCACAGCTGCTTGGGAGGGGACCTCCTGAAGATGTTTCTCACTCTTTACTACACGTTCACATTTTGTGACAGGAATCGTCGATAGGGTTGGGAAGGTTTAGTTTTCACTTTCACACTTAGTTTGGCTGCAAAGGAGAAAAATCTCTAGGGTTAAAATTTAATAAAAACTTGTCAATGTGAATTTCGGAGGCATGAAAATAGTAGAATCAGTTTTGGAAAAGCCCACTTTCTGTATTGTCACTACTGCAGCAACAGCTGAACTGCCCTGTGGACCTCAATCAGCCCATCTCTGAGTGTTAGTGAGCCCTACAGTTGTACAGACAAGGTGCCCAGAGGTCACATTTAGGCTACTACTGCAACTTTCGTATATGGTGACATGCCTCCAGAAGATCTCCACTGTACTTAGGTAGGATACACTTCTAAATGAAACGAGTCACCCTTCCTTCTCCCCAAATTAGAAGCATGAAAGGTTAGAAAAGCGAGTCAAACCCCATGGAAGTTATGCCTGCATGGTGTCTCTTATGTATTCATGGCTGTGCTGATGCTGCTGGAGATGTGGCTGCCGGGAAGCTGCTGAATTTGCAACAGTCCAAGGCTGAACCTGAACTAGTCCTCAAAAGGAAAGGGTAATACATTAAGAAATCAGGAATTGCATCTGGTGTAGTGTGTCACGGCAGATTTCTCTCCTAAGCTGGGTTTCAGAAACCATTGAGTAATTTCTTTAAAACACCTGAGCATTCTCAGTGCAGTTGAGAAGCGTGTGTGAGGTGCAGGCAGTGGGTCAACTGCTCCTCCCACGGACCGCAAAGCCACGGGAGGACTGGCAGCAACAAAAAAAGGTGGTGTCAACCTGGACAGATTGATACAAGGGATTTGACCTCTAAGTGCTAGAAAAGGGAAAGCAAAACTGAAACATGGCGTGCTTGTTAGTCTTTGTCAGATCAAATAATATGCACCTCTATAGATCGAAGTGTATTAATGGATTTGTGTGGTTAAAGGGGGGGGGAACCCAACTTAAAAAAAGGAGGATGACTAAAATATGTATATGTAGCTTGACAGTATATTTTCTTTTAGGAAAATCTGGAATAAAAGCAACATTTATGTGCACTAAGCAGATGTTTATGATTAGTCCTTAGTTAACATCACCCAGCTGGCCACGGATGGCTTTATGGAGGGGAGAGCATTTCAGAATGTCACATGTTTATATAAATCAAGAACATGGCAGTCATGATACTGGAGCAAAAGTGCTACATTTCCCATTTTAGGTAACTCGTTCTACTCACATCATAGGACAGGAAAGTAGACTGTTGTCACCAACGCAGTGTTTCCAGTTTCCTGAAATGATATGATGCATATTTCTGTGCATTGAAGTTCGTTCTCAGGACTAGACACAGACATGTTGTATCTGCACCTATATTTCTGAACAGCTTTTGTCAAATTTGAGGAAATCAGTAGGTAGTAAAACATTAGAGGCATTCTTCTAATTGTAGTAGTAACTAATTTGTACTAGTATAAAGTACCCTTAATGGTAAATACACTGACTTTAATACAATCCACTACTGCTAATGCATAATTTTGATATTTCATCTCTTATTTTCTTTATAGGCAGGAGAGGGACTCTATTGAGATTTTAGAAATGTGAAGTGTTCCACCAGGACCTTCAACTGTTTTCCTGTTTATGGAAAACATATCTTTACAGGAAGGTTATCTACTGCTTAGATAATTAGTCTCCTGGGCAACCAGCTCATGTGCAGATGTAAATAAGATTTTTGTGCACAATCTATCTGCCAGACGTGAAGCTGTTATGTAGTAGGACACACTTGCAGCAATACACAAGAAGTATTTAGCTCCTAGTTAAAAATATTAAGCCAGAATGGATCCTATTGGGTGGGAAGGATGAAATTCTGTCAGTTGTTTGTTGATGAAGTTTTATTCTTTGTTCAAGAGTTCTGCGTACTCTCCCTTGCAGCCCAGTGCACAGCTCTTTTGTACAGATACTGGGGGGACTCTGGAGGCAGAGAAAGATCTCATGGTGTGAAACCAGCAAAGACCTTGTTTTCTTTTAGCTCCTCTTATTCAATGTGAATCAAAAGCTGCTTGTAAAAAGCCCCTTTCAAAGGCATAATGCTATCACATAAAGTTTATACAGGAAAAAGGTTCAGGTACAGTACCATGACTCTTCTCCGGCTGAAATAAAGTTCAATGCAAGTACTGTTGTCTAAAAATAATAAACCTTTTTTTTTGTCTTCCCATCAACAAGGAGATCTAATTAAATATTTTAGCTTACATAGGTTTTTAAATTTTTTTTCATACTTTGTAGATAACATAGCTGTAGCTAGTACATTTCAGGAAACAGGTTTTAACTGTTATGTGTCTCTAAAAGCATGTCAGTGATGCAAACAAAAGCTCAGAATTGGAGTTCTCCACATTTTCTGTTGTGTGGAGTGAGTTACAATTAATACGTAGCATATACGTGCCTTTTTTTGTGCTGTGTGGAAAGGCTGATTTAAAATTGTGGTGGTGTTATATAGTCCAGCTCCAGTCACCTGGTTGTTCTTATGGACAGCTTATATAAGTAAGAAAATATTAATTTCCAAAATGATAGGGCTGGTACTGTGGGGGTTTTTTTCCCAGTCTCATTCTGCTACCACATCTTACGTAGGAGAATATCCATCTTCATGCAGCTATGTCTGCAGACATGAGTACAACCTTGAAGGATGAGGGTAGTGATGTTCCCTGAGCCATTATTGCAATTAAATGAGAGCATAAATGAATGATCCCAGACAGGAGTCTGTACTTCTTTCTGCAGTGCAAATGGTGTCTCTAAATGGTATCGGTCACCCCAGTTAGGGAAGAAGGCAATTCATTCTCTGCTCTGCAGAAAGGTGTAATTGATAGACATGCTCTTGCAGCTGAACTTAGGTGAAACTGTTAACATACTGTACTTGCCAAATTATTTAGTTTTGTATACTTAAGGAAAACCACAGTAAATTAAAGCAGCTGTTTCAAAACCTGTGAGGACTCTGGGAAGTGTATCGTTGTAGGACTGAGGAATTAACTAAATGTAGTAAACTGAATGGAAAAAGAAAGGAAGCTACACTGGCTTCTGTTGCCTGTCAAAAGTTGTCAAAGGTGACATGCGTACACCCACCACCACCAGTGGTTTTTAGAACAAGTAATCAGCAAGTCAATGCCAGCACAAAATTAAAAGCCAAGAACTAGCAGTAAGACCCCCTTAGGTGCTGAACCCTTCCTTGCAGCTGCAAAGGGTATGGCAACAGAATCCCAAATTCATGCCTGTTGTTGGAGTCATCCTTGCCCCCTTGTTTCCTGATTTTTATGTGATAGATCCCAACAGGATGGGGCAAAATTTTGTGAAGTTATTTCCATTGAATGGGTGGATCTGTAGAATAGCAGAGATCTGAGGAGATGTCTCAATTACTGCCAGGAATTTTGGGCTCCATAGTCTTCCAACTTCCTTTGCTATTAATCTATTACATAATTTCTTTCCACATTTGTAAAGTCTCTCTCCATTGACATTAAGATTTACACAGACTCTACTGTCAAAAAAGAATTACTGAGATACTTTTTGAGTCTTACCCTCTTTCGCAGAGCCCAATACTAATCAGCAGGCTGAGCAACAAATCACTGTTAAATTTTTAGCCCCTTATGTTCAGCTAGACAGTTCTTATCCAGTATGCAGAACACAGGGTCTGGAACATAAAAACCACCTAGCAGGCACAGTTAAACACATAGCAGGCACAGCTAAACTGGGAAATGCCAATGATTCTTGTTTATGCACAAACCAACTTTCCTTTTGTACAGAACTATTTTCTTTGACACCACCAACTTGGATTAATATGAGGACTCCATGATCTCCAGAGGTCACTTCCAACCCCTACCATTCTATGATTAAAGTTCAAAGAGTTTCAAATTTCAAATTTCATTGGATAAATTTGTATACAAAATAGAAAAGAGACAGAATGACCTTTTTGACTTTCGGGTATAAAGTTCATTATGTTCAGCCTGATTTCTACCAGCTGTTATTTGGTTTTTAGGGTTTTTGTCTGCTTAGTCAGAGTCTTATGTCTTTCCTCTGAAACATAGGAGAATTTTGGCTATTGACTTCAGTGGCAGCAGCACCAGACCCTTCATTATTGATGCTTTCTTCAGGCATTCATAAAGGAAAATATTTGAAATATTCAGATTCTTTTGGAGATAAAACTTTTTGGAAAAGTTTGTCTCTATCATAACTATTAGTCACAGTGCAGGAGCTGGTCTGTAACGCTCAACAGATGAGATTTAAATGGCTGAAAGGAGTCTGCTGTTATCAGTTCTGAACAACTAATTGCTGTGCCCATTAGAGCATTTACTTTGCTTTATGGTAATTAGGTTTTAACACTCTGGCACCAGAAGCCCTGTGGTGCATTTCCAGAGAGGAGAAGAATTTTGCCACTGCCACCTCAGTTCTGGCTGCTGTCGGCTCATCCGTGCCTGTCAGCCTGTCTGGTGGGTTTCCCTGGAAGGGGGATTTCTTCCCCTGCATCTGGAGGGACCTGAAGTGTTGCTAGTGCCTTGGTGAAGGGTCTTCACAAAGGGCCCTCTGCTATTGTGGGCTTGAAAACCCTTTGTGCTCAGTGATGGGAAGTGCTGGGGGAGGGTGAGATCAGTAAATAGTAGAAACCTTGGGCAAGGTTGGTTGTCCATTTGGAGATAAACCTGTTCCCTCTGCTGCAACCCAACCAGGAGCTGAGGCAGCTCCCCTCGGGGGCTACCAGCAGCCCTTGACAGGCCATTAGAAGTTTATTCTACCATGTTAAAAGGAGCATATCCTGATGGAGTATAGGATGTGATGTGGAAAGAAACGTGATTTTTACTGTTTCCATGATGCTTCTCTACATTTATTTTAATCTCTATGTAATATACCAAGAGAGCAGAGAATAATTGAGCTTGAAGCCCAGACTTTACCCCCTGTATCAGCAGATGTGGAAATTACACCCTCTCCGATGTTGTGTGAAAATCTGGATGTGTTTGACCGTAGAAATCATCTCGTATGAGATCAGTAAGCTCCATGTGTCAATTCAGGGTCCCAGTCTGGTTTTAAGTGCTCAACAAACAATGCCTCCATTTTCACCACAGGCCAGCAGTTCACTTCCAAATCTGCCTGAGTCAAAGATATCAAAAAGGCAAATTCAGGAGTTGTCTTGGAATTAAGCACTCTGGTAATCGGTCTGTGGAGGTGTTTTCTTGACTTAGAATGTTAAAGTATGAAGTCACGTTGCCTTTGCTAGATACTTCATTTCGTTTAGATTCCCTTGTGTGTGTATCTGTGTAAGTATACACGTGTGCGTGTGTGGTGCATGTCAGCAGACAGCTCCAGCTAAAGTGGTAACAGCGCTCAGTGCCAACACTTTTAAGAAGTGATTCATCAGCTCAGCAGGGAGATTTTCAAGCAACGGAGTTCTTTCAAAATCATCTCTCCAGATCCAAGTAACTGCAGTTCCTCCTGCCGGCTCCTGTGCTCGCAGGATGCGAGGATGAACTGTCACCTAGAGCAAAGCAGTCTGATTATCAAGTAGATAGGGGTGTAATACTAATGCTACTTTTCTCTTGGACATAGTGCACGAATAGAAGTGGTTTAGATGCTCAAACTAGATTTATGGAAGCATAACATTCTGGGTTTGAGAACCATTTGACAGATGCCTTCTTGTATTTTATGTCCCTAGAGGGGTTATTTTCCCGATGACTACCATACTGGCTGTAGTGTCACAGAGAGGGAAATGGACATACAAGTTTCCATGAGAAATAGGAATTTTACATGTCATTCAGTGGTGTGTAATAAGGGTATGAACTTAGAGAGAAATCAGTTTACTAATATGCTATATGTGTGTTTTCACATGAGCCAGGTTATACCGCTGAGACTCAAAGTCTGCAAACCATCTGTGCAGCTTCTCTTTTGCAGGGTTTAAGTACTTGGTTACAGAAAAACCTCAGTGGTTTTTGTGGTTCTTTGTTTTTTTCCCCAAATATACTAACGTCTCATGACATACGTCGATAATTGATGTCACTTCCATTAGGGTGTGATACACTTTCCCAAGGAGAGTGGTGAAAGCTTCAGATTTTGAATCATTTACATGTGGGTAGGGGGGAGTTCAGTCAAAAAAACCCAGCCTTACACAGTTAAGTTGATGTTCAGCTTCACCTAGCAACCTCCTTCTGCTGGTAGGTCCTGCAATTCTGCCACAGGAATTATGTGTCCTCCAAATGAATATAAGAAATTGTCTGACTATCAAAACGGACCAGCAGTGCCTCCTGGACTGGAATAGACACAGGAGGCTGCAAAGTTTCAGTATTCATCTCAAACAGACTCCCTGGAATAAAAAAGCTCTGCTGAGTACGTGTGTATACTGCTTTTTTTTTTTATAAAGCAGGAATAATAATGTCCTGATTAATTTTAAAGTGAGAAACAGGTCTGTGCAGCTTCAGAAAGTGTATCTCGAGGCGATTGATAATGGCAAGCAGCTTCCCTTGGCTATTACAGCTGGTGTACTTGACTGTAGGTGCCACCATGACCCTTGTGGGGCTGATGCCAGCACTTTTGTACCTGGTTTGCATTTCATTGAGACCCATAACTCCTGGTCCTCTGTTTCATTCCTGAAAGCTAACATATGCTAGTATTTAATTCCTATCAGTACTTTGTCACAGAATGCAGCATGGCTACAAGAAATCACTGAACCACAATCTGAGTCCCAGCCTGGTAGGGATGGAAACTTTTTTTGCCCCTTTGAAAGGGAAGACAGAGTACAAAACGTGGGTTTGTAGGTGTTCCTACATACGTGCTAGCTGCATTTACTAATGGTAAAATGCACATACAGGTAAAAGAAAAACCTAAAGAAACTTCTGTGGCAGCAATTGTTCACACACTCTGCAGAAGTTCAAACAAGTGACTCAAGTTACTCAGTTTTCTGTACTCCTTAACTGATCAAAACAGATCCTGTACCTGTAATATGTAGAGATAGTGTTTGCAAGGGAACAGGAACTTCACAGATCAATGGGGTCTGTAAATGGTTTATTTTTCTCATTTCAGAACCAGAAGTGTTGAATACACCTCTGGATGGGCTTATAAGTCCCACTTCTCCATCCATATGAAAGGAAGGAGCTGCTAATGAGCTGGGTGCTCATTACCCTCATTGACACTTGGCAGAAGGGTGGTAGGAAGGATGATTTGTGTCTAGGACACAGCAAATGGTCTTTGTCAAAGTCTTGGGTATATTGATGGTTAGAGACCATCCACTAGCAGAACCCTTTGCTATGAATGCACCAGTGAGAGAAGTCAGTTTGCTGTCAGTTTAAAATGACAGAAATTTAATACTACCTGTGAGTGTGAAAGAGAAAGCAATTATCAGTAACAGTTATTGTTCAAATAACTGAAATGACGACCACTCAGCACTCTGTAAAATGGATGTATATTCCCATTTAAATACGAATAAATGTACATTATTTTTTAACCTTTAGACTTTATGATTCCCAGCAGAACATCCCAATTCTTGAGAAGTTTTACTCCTAAATTTTATAGAGAACAGAGGAATCATTTCACACTGTGCTGAACTTAAACTTATCCATGTACAAGGAAGAAATAAGTTGTCTAGGTCAATGAATATCTGTAGCATCAGGAAAGGTTTTGGAGAGGTTACTTTCTCCTGAAAGTGATGTTCTGAGCTTCATGTTTCTTAGAGTACATTTTCTTGAAACAAGGCTGTCTCAGGAACTGGTATGGAAGTCGTACTGAGTGGCCACAGAGGGAAAGCACCTTGATGCAGCTTCTCAGTCTTGGACAGATTGGTGTCATGATTAACTTTTAAATGCAAAAGATCTTGAGTGTTCTGATGTTCTCCAGAGATTATTTCAAGCTTTAGAGTCAGGCGTGTGGTGCAGATTGTTTTCTAAGGTAAATGTACAGCAGTTTGGAATTCTGCTGTTCATGTTAAATTCTTTTTAGAGTCCTTGATCAAATACCTCACAGGTAGTGACAGTACGGAATACATTTCTTTGCTCTCTCCAGTGAAATCTCTGATTCAGGCAGTCATCACATTTACACTTGGCTGTGGTGGAAAGGCTATGGCACACGGCTGTGAAAGGCAGGAGCACAAAGCCTGACAATATCAGTAAGAGACAAGCAAGAGGTTTCTCAAAGCACTTCTGTAGCACCTCAGGTCACAAGGGCAAACCTTCTCTGCTATTCCAGCTCTCGGGAAGATTCTGCTGTGCCAAATCATCACGGATCCTTCCTTTGGTAGCTCCATGCAAAGTGGGTGGATGCTCGCTGGAGATGCAGCTGGTGCTGAAGAATTATTTCACTCCTGACTGGAGCAGTGCTTGAACCCCCACTGTCAGTTCCGGGCCCCGGTGAGACTTTGCCATGGACTTGAACAGAACTAGGGTTTCACCTCAGGTCTCTGGATGTGAAAGGTTAATGCATTAACCCACTGCAGCATTTAGCTCCTCAGGCTTGATACCTATTTCAATATACTTTAGTGCAAGTCTGTAAATATGACATTCAGAGGTGGTTCCCGTGAGAGCGGGGTACATCGGAACGGTGCTGGTGTGAATAATGCATCTCACAAGGATTTGTGAGACTGGCAAAAGAGAGATCTGACTTAGCCAGAGCTTCTCTTTAAGGCGGTACTCAAGGAGTTGGAAGTTGACAGAGCCTTTCAGAATTTCTATACTCACAAACATATTTGTATGATGGTGATATCGGGAGTCCCCAGTAGATTATCTGGGTGCCATTCTGCCAGGAACTACACGAATACAGAATCTTTCTCCACAGAACTTACAGTGTAAGAGCATAAGATGTATAAAGTGTGGGATAATTAAGGGCTGTTTATTTTATGAATTTGTAACCAGGGCATAGAGAGGTTAAGTGATTTGCTCAGGAGCACGATAGGCTGTCTGTGGTAGAGCTATAGTTTGAATCCAGATTATCAACTTCCTCAATCCAATACTGTAATGAAATAAGTGTTTTATAAAGCTGTCCTTACTTAAAACCCAATACTGGCACCAGAAGGAAAAATAAACCTGACAGCTCTTCCAATAGCATTGTGATTATCCCTTGATAGTATTAATGCATCTGCTACCTGAAGTGGTAACACTTGCTCTTACTCCTGCTTTTATAACTTAACTTTCTGTGAGGGGAAAAAAAAAAACCAAACCCAAGCAGCTATGTTGTTTCCATAAAAGTGAATGGAAGATAAAATACCATTTCATTGACTGGGTATCCCACAAATGCCAGTGTTTTGTAAGGTGCACAGTACTATGCTGCTCCAGCAGGAAAGTGTAAAATCTGGGGTGCATTCAAGTGATGTTTGTCTAACCCAGCTAAAAGGAGGCTTCAGCTTGGACTGTTTCCTTAGAGTGTGTATCTATTTTATGTGGTGTAAACTGCACCTTTGCAATCATCCTCCCGGGTCTGTGGCCAAGGAGGCACCAAATGTAGCTCTTTTTCAGAGCTTCAGCTGCTGCAACGCTTCAGGGATGGAACTTTTTAAGATCATTAAAACCTGGGATCTAGTTTGGGATCTCTCCAGGGTTGTATTCTTTCTCTGTTTTCTAAGGTGCAGGGGGGAAAAAAAAAAGTAATTATTAATTCTTCCACTGCCTTCTCCCAGTGTAAATTGTGGAACAGGTGCATGTCCAGTCCTACTCAACTTGTAGAGATACCACCAAGATGAAAAAAATGATACTTTCCTGTGAACCTTTCTTATCCATTAGTGCTTCAATAAATTCAGAGGTTTGTAAAGAGATTTTTTTTTTTCCAGCTAAGAGTAGGAGGATTTATTTTTTAGATCACTGACTTTGCTTATTTAAAACTTTATCTTTCCCCAAATAATGTCAGTTCCAACTTTTCTTGTCTCTTTTTTTTTTCTGTGAAAAAGATGCTACAGAGGTAGCATTTGAAAAGCTTTTAAAAGGAGGAAAAAGCTGACTCTAAAATCATGGAAAGCACCTGGGCCAAGTTTAAAGTCTGGAATTACTATTTTTACCATGCTTTATTAAACTCTCTAGATCTCAAGTCTCTGCAACAGAAGCCATTGATTGACAATTGTCTGTAGCTAGAAAAATAGCTAAATAAAAGAAACCAGTGTGAGCTTGAACACGTTGTCTTAGCTCTAACACTGCGACGTTCAGAATGGCCAACAAAAGCAAGTTTACGCAGAGGATCCTGTTGAAAACTTTTGCCTTTAACCTCACTCCAGCAAAAACTAAACGACTTCGAAGTAGAGAAGGCTACAGGCTAACGGAAAGCCTGAAAAAGACAAGTTTTCTTTCCTCAATAGTAGAACACCACCTAAAAGGGAGCTTTAAAGACACTTCAAATTCAGGATAGATAGTTTAAAGTGTTTTAAGAAGTTCAAAAACTAGAAAGATAACATACTGCATCTTTGCTAAACTACTACCAGGGGCTGGAAAAGCTGCTATTTTAAATGTCTTCAATGCAACTGTTTGTGCGATGCTAATATTTAAGGAAGAACTTTGGTTGTCAGGTGACTATAAAAGTGACCATTTTAGAAATTGCAGTAAATGGAGTTTACATTCATGTTGTCAGAATTTTAGGATCACAAGTATGAAACCCTCCCTGTCCCAGTGAAATTATCGTGTTTCAACTCTGGTACCAAAATAGCACTTGAATAGTTGCCTGTGAAAATGGCTCACGCATCAAGCTTTCAACTTTCAGCTATCACCTTCTTTGTTCAATAGATGAAGACAAAAAAGGCACAGACACGTATCAGGTGCAGTCCTGGCCTGAAAAAGCAAGTCATTCTGCAAATGATGTTCTCTTGCTCCAGAAAGCTGATGGCTGCATAGCTAGCTATACCCAACTGGTGGGAGAAAATCAATTCTTACTACCCTTTAATCCTGCTCGCTCTGCAAAGCCGTGGTAGCGATTTGAAAGGGAGTTCAGACTTTCAGTGTCATCCCTGCACCACTTTCCTCATTTCTGTCTGTCCATGCAAGCTACGGGTGGCAGTAACTTTATAAAGGGGTTAACTGTGGCCCCGCTCAGCCTTTGAAATACTGACCAGTAGTAACAATGAAAACAAATGGCAGAGGTTCAGGGAAATCTGCAGAGCTGGGGGGGAAGGACATTTTTTACTGGGGAGGTGAGCACTTAAAACTGGAAATGAGATGGAGACAGAGTGCACTGGGAGGCTGCAATGCTATTTTTCCAGAGGTGGGAGCAGAGCTCTGGTTTACAGGAGTTGCTCAAGGTGAGATAGGAAATAACTGGTAGCCCAATCTCCAGGCAACCACTGTGTTAACTTTTGGTTATCTTCCCTGAATTGTACTTCTGTACTAGAAGGAGAAACTGGATCTTTAGAGGAAGTCTTTACTTGGTTCTCACTCTAAGGGCTGTGTGAATTTCTGGGTGTTTTACCAAAGACTTTCAGCTGCAGCTTCCTTCCAAATCCAAGAAAGAAATTGTGGTCATTTGTTTCTCTTGCTTTAAGCTCGAAATGTGAATAATGCTTAAAGGAGAACCCTTGGAGTGTTTGAGCGAAAATGTGAGTTAGTGAATTTAGATAAGAATTTGAACTGTTTTGAGGAGCTTGCTGAGAAGCTTTGCAAAATCTGGGTATAGAATTCAGACCGAAACCACTTTCTCAGTAACAGTGAATCACACCTCTGAAAACTTGACACTAGGCCAAAGTAGATGGAAGCTTTTTAGCTCGCTTACAGTTGTGTAATAGTCTTTTGACTTACTGTCTTGGAACTTGTAACCATGTGTCTTGTTTAAGTGCAGAGTTGATATTCAAAGATTACTAAATCCAGGAGATATCAACAGTTTAGAAAATGAAGTTCCCAGTGCATTTACTGCTTGACTGCCAAAAAAAAATGTGAATGCATGGTTCTCTTCTCTCAGATGAAAAGAAAATGGCTAGGGTTACTGTCTGGCTCTGTGCAGCACGTGGAGTACTGTAGTTTTACTGTGTGATAATCATTGCTTCAGACCTGCTTTCAATTACCAGCAAGTCCCATGTCTGCTCCTGACTCTGTCCCAGACATGTAGCGTGCAGCGTGAATCGGAGCGTTGCGTAACACCGAATGGAAGCTGAACCGAGCTCTCTGAAGGACAGATAATTTCCCAAACCTTGTTAGTCTTCTAACCTGTGAGAAAACTCACTTATTCTGTGAAGTTAAGTGTTGAGATTGCCTCCAACTTGAAGTCATTAGGCTCTGTTTTATTAATTCAGCCTATGTGATGCCGATCTCTATCATTTGTTTTTCTTAATTTATGTGCATTAAAGCATTGCCCAGAGGCTTGAGACATGTAGAGAGGGCTTTCAGAAGGACAGAACATCACAGTGAATGAAATATTTCACAGGAGCAAGAGTTCATTCCTTGCCTTAAATGGGCAACTGAAGTCTTCAAAGGATATGTCTATGGAAGCCAATCTCCAAACAGTGTAAATGAAATAGGAGCTGGCTAAGGAGAAAGGAAGGTGATAATGACTGTGAGGACTAAGAAGCAGAGAAGTGGCTGGGAAAGGCATGTAAAAATTGGAGGGGGGAGAAGTGATTTAGTGACTAACAGCAGAGGCACGTAGATATTTGAATTTTTTACTAAATATAATTGATATGCAAATATTGGCTCTAAGTTCTCATCTACCCTGCTCTCCTATGGGCAACTCTCTGTCCTGTAGCTCTAACCCTGCTGCAACTGAGACCACATGAATTACTAAAGGCTAAACTACGTTATCTTGCAGTTGAGGTGGACAAAGAGTTTACACGTGACTTGTCCCTACAGGTCAGCTGCTCCCTGTTCCATCACTGTAACTTAGCCAATCCCTAGGGGACAAATGAGAGAATTCACTGGGATGGATGAGAGAAACTATATGGGGCATGAGGACAACGTTTGCATATTCTCTTCCTGAATGTCTACTGCTGCTGTTGGTTCTGATATTACAAACCTGAACCCTTTCCAGGCCAATGTATCTTATTCTGTGCTGTATTACAAGTGCTTTCTGCCCGTGCAACCTCCACGTTTCTACTTTCCATTAGTTTTTTTTCTCTGTAACAATTGTTTGGGGCTAGGGTGGGTGGAGGGGGTGGATTCTGACTATTGCATTCATCATGCCAGCATGTATGCTGGCAACAACCGGCCAGTATATCTAACAATGATATGTCTGGGATTGCTAACCTAAGTATTTCTACCTTCTCTTCTGGATAACTTTGGATTTTAAGGAGTGCTTAAGCTTTGACAAATTTTGGCAACAGCTATAAATCGACTTCATTTAATACCCAGTATTTCCCTAAGGCATTCACTTTCAAAGGCTCTTAGGCTCCTTTCCATACTTTTGGTAGATTTCCAGCTTTTATGTCCTTGCAATAAAATGGAAATAACACAGTTGGGTCTATACAAATGGCTATATAATAATAATATATCAACGGAAACTTTGCTAGGAGAGGACCCTGTAAAATGTAGTTGTAGCAGCACTCTCAGGCAGAATGTACCAGACAGAAGAAACAAGTAGAGCGAGACCAGGAATGTTCTTCATTTCAGATGTGAACGTTGGCAACTAGACCCAGTTTACCTCTACACAAACCAACTACAGCAGCTGAAAAATTATATACATACAGCCCACATACTAAGCTAAAATCTATTGTATAGCATCCTGCACAGCATCCCAAAGTAGGTTAGAAAGCATGAGGCTAAATAATATGGCAAGGGGCGACAGGGGGATACAATAGCACTAAAATATTTAATGTTTCCACGGAGAATCTAAGGCTGACAGTGGCTGGTAGCAAGCTGATTACTAGGCATCACAGTACTGGCAGCTAGCAATCCAAATCTCTTTGAGCCAGTAGGTTTACCTTTATAATTGTAAGGAGAGTTCAGGTAAAACAAAAGAAGATTCAGCACTCTACCTTTTTGGGGATTAGAGTTCATTATTTCTGAATTAATGGGGTATTAGACAAGTATGAACACACTATAATTGATTCAGGTATTTCCAATTGCCTCTCTGTCAGGAACTTTAACACGAAAGTGTATCCACGAAATTACCTTTAGGAAACATTGGTATTGTTTAACCATAAATAAAATGCATCAGCTTTTCACAAAATCACAGAGTTGTAGGGGTTGGAAGGGACCTCATCTAGTCCAAGCCTCCTCCTAAAGCAGGGTCACCCAGGGCAGGTTGCACAGGAACAGATTCAGGGGGGGTTGGAAAGTCTCCAGAGCAGGAGACTCCACAGCCTCCCTGGGCAGCCTGTTCCAGGCTTTGTCACCCTCACAGGGAAGTTCTCCTCTTTCTTTAGCTCGTGTGAGAAAAAGCAGCCAGTAGGAGATGTTTTTCTAGCTCCTGAAAAACAAATCCAATGGTTGGTTTCCAGTTAGAAAACTAGTGACTAAAAATCTGTTTGCTTAAAACCAAAATTAATATATCCTACTTCATCTCTATCTATGCAGAGTTCATACCAGTGAGAATTCTTCAGTCTTGGAATAATAACATGTTTTTATAGACATGGAGTAAATGACTAAATAATGTTTTGTTAGGTTGTTTTTTTCACCTAAACTAGAATTTATAGCCACTGTAAAATTTATGAACTGAATAACTGTTTCTCTGCACCAGTTTATATTCACCTCGTTTAAGATGAATCACTCCCACTAAAGTTTAGGGCAAAACTTTGTGTATGTATGGAAGAGTTTGCTTTCAAATGGTATCTTCCTATCCCACAAAACAGTTTGTCACAGCTCAGCTTGCTGTTACTATCTTCACCAAAGGATCAAAGCAGACTCCAGAAGTTCCTGTGTAAGTTCATTTGAAGAATGAGTATCAACAGCCCAGTATTGCCCCTGGTCACAGCCAGTTTAAGAGTAATTTCCATTGAAATTGAAAGGCTATTGTTTTTCTCAGACTAATTTTGGTATAATTAACGTGCTGGTGAAATTGCAGCAAAAGATATCTTCAAAAGGTTTTTATTACCATCAATGTGCTACGTCCCTTCTGGCAGTGGTTGGGGTAAGAAATCTTTTGGTTTCTTACATTTCCTCTCCAAGAAGCAGATCTAAGATGAGGATAATTTGCAAGATGGGTCTGCAGCATGACGGGGTGATTCGCATCCTCCTGCCACTGCGGGACGTGGCATCGGGTCAGACTTAACTCCCTCGCTCCGCTGGTTTTGCTGAGACGTGTGGATGTGTTGGGGTGTGTTTGTGTGTGTAAAAGATGATATACTGCTCCCAGTCCCAGCATTGATGTGGGACGAGCCTGAGAAGGTGATGAAAGTCAGGAGCAGAGACAGTGTTTTGGGCTCAGGAAGGCTGTGAAGATGAAGACCTAGCCTTTGGTTCTGGGGCAGGACACAGAAGCACGTTGCTTTCAAACAGAACCAGTTCAGTCCTCCTGTGTCAGCCTGGCTTTCCATAAGCTTTCCATGGAAAGCTTAAAATGAGGAGATACTTTGGGGCACATTCAGAATCTGTTTCAAATAAGAAACGTGGATGGAGGTGAAGGACTTGTAACGTTATGCCTCATCTACAAATATTTAGACTAGAGCTGTCTGGGAGAGAGGAACTGAAAAAATTCTTGTCTCCTTGGTTTGTATTGGTTCATATATTGAAGACTCTGCTCTCATGGACTAAACCTAGAAACACGCACTTAAAAATTGCAGCATTTGGCTTCTTAGGAAGGTAAATCTGGCTCTGTTAATGAGAGATCATAATACCATATCCTGGGCTGCATCAAAAGAAATGTGGCCAGCAGGTCAAGGAGGTGATTCTGCCCTTTTACTCCGCTCTGCTGAAATTCCAACTGGAGGACTGTGTCCAGCTCTGGAGACTTCAGCACAAGAAAGACAGGTTCACCTGTAGCCAAAATTAACGATAGCCTATCCTGCCCTCTCCCCTTCAGAAACCCTTCTTGTAATTGACCTTAGGCATCTTGGCTATGCTAAATATGCAGCGTGTCAGTTATTCCTGCTGTGTAGTGAAACCTTCATTGTGCAAGGACTAAACAAAAATGATATTTGAATGTGTTCCTACAAATACATTAGCATAATGATTTTTCTATCAGGGTTAAAAGCCAACTGATTTCATCATTTCCAGATGCAGGGAATTGAGGACTGTTACATCAATATTTATGTAAGCAGAGCCTACAGACTTTGATTGTCAATTACTTTTTAAAAGCTAGATTCTGAGATCTCACATATAAAAGGAAGATTTGAAGGAAAAAAAAAAAATCAGCGGTTATTTGCATTCTTCTGGTCTTTTAAAAGGCAAGCCAAGAAATATGAATAAAGCAGGAGTCCTGTTTATTCGTTAGCCCATAAACAGTGACATTTTGATCCCATTTCTCTTGGAACTTGAAGTCAGGGATGTTTCTGTGGTTGCATTTTTAGCTTTTCCTTTTCTGTTACGTTCACTCTTCACATGACTGCACCTCTGGTTTTTTTGCTCGGTTGGGTTTGGGTTTGGTTTTGTTCTTTTTTTTTGTAGAATTCACTAAAATAGTAAAGGTCTTGTTGATAAAAACATATATAGTATTGAAACCGAAGTCTGACAAATGCTGTTAGCATTGTCAGTGTGGAATGTGTTTGGATATGTCCAAATATTCACTTCAGGACATGGTTTAGTGGTTATGATAATGTTAGGTAGATGGCTGGACTTGATGATCTTGGAGGTCTTTTCCAACCTTAATGATTCTCTGATTCTTTAATATGGTTTTGTAGTTTATTTCATCACATTTTCTTTAAGTAGAAGTGGGAACGTCTTGGTTATTCAGAGAACATATAATTCTTGTAGGAATTTGATAAAAAGAGGCACTGATGTCAGGCATACTTGATAAAGAGTAAAGAGACACCAGCCCTTTCTTTTTTTTTTTTTCCCCTCCACAAACAGAAGAGCATCAGCTGAAAACCTAGACTGGGAATAAACTGCACATAAACAAATAAGATTAATGAATTAATTTACTTAGCAACTGAAATAAGATCTGCTAGGTTTGTCCTACTCTTGCTTTAGCCTATACTGGATGCTTTGGAAGAAAGTGCAAGTTCAAAGAACACATCTCCAACTCTAAATGTGCTCTGTGTGGAGGAGGGAATCTACGGCTTTGAGCACTCCCCACAAGCAGTTGTGTGTCGTGGTAAACTGATTCAGTCCTGTGAACATTTATATCCTTTTAATGTGATGTGAGTCGGGGTAATTGTACTGAAATAATCTTGTGCTCGTACAATTTCAATCAAGGTGGCGCTGAGAAGAATTAAGATGTGAAAAAAGATGTGAAAGCCGTTGGAACGTTTAATAGCAAATGTGACTGATACTGCTGCTACCCTGTCAATGCCTGGGAATCAGGCCTTAGAGTAACCCTTGTGAGAGCTTAGGTTTTCTTCAGACTTGCTTACGTGGTCTCCAAAGCTTTTGCGTTTGCTTCAGAGCCAGTTCTTATTTAAGCATGTGACAGAATGGTGGCTACACTGGTGAGATGAACAGAACACCCAAGATCAGGGAGAACTCTTCACTTCTGTGGACCTCAGGTAGTGTAATATGCTCTGCCCAGAGACAGGATGGCACTCGTGCAATATTTGGCAATTACATGTTGACATTACTATATTGGTTTCTTTAAATCATTAAAAATCTCTTTGATGTGAGCTACATCTTGGGTAAATTCTCTTGTATCTTCAGATTTTTCTTATTGAGCATGACCAATGTCATGTTAGCTCCATTCACAGAGAGATGAAGACTCCTTTGAAGTGGATTGTGTCTTCATTAAAAATATCTTGTGTGAAAGCTTCATGTTTCTAAATCATACACTTACAATGTCTAAAGTCTGGGGCAAGGGCTAGGTCGTCCCTATTTTTAGTTCAGAATTTAGCAACCTCTAGACACTAAGGGATGCTGGTGTAGTCTAGTCTGTTCTGGTGTCGGCACATTTAAAATGGAAAATTGGAAAGGGCAAAGAGGATACAAAAATGAATTAAAGACAAAGGGAGAAAATCTGCTGTGGTGAGGGAATTAAGCTGTAGTTCACTGGAAGAAACACAGATGTCATTGAATTACAACGTTAAATGTCTTTATGGGGAGAAGAGGGCTGGATAGTAAAAGGGCTTTTCAGTCTAGTGAAGAAGCATGGCAAGAAATCATGTCCTTCTAGGTAAAAATGAACTACAAATATCTGAGTAAAAAAGACCATCTTTGGGGTGGAGGTGTGTGTACCTCAGTAGTAACAAAGGAGTTGACTCTCCATCTTTTCCTTCATGTTTAAGATGAAATACTTTTCTGGAACAAATCCCGTACTCAGATATGAACTTTTGCACTGTTCGTAGGCACACTGAAGTTACTCTTCTTGCTTTTGCAGGAAAGGGTAAAAGACTGATGTTACCTAGATCATTAATGTTTTGTTATTTTGTGTGTGTTTGTGGCTTTTTGGTTATTTTTTTTTAATTCATGAAATAAGGCATCCCATGGCTGTTAGTTTTATCTGTATAATAGGTTTTGAGGTACACCTACTACACTTTATCAGTATCTTGGACCACCTCATAATAATCTTGAGTACTTTTAGAGATTCTCTAACGTGCTGGAGTAATTTGTGTCATCTCTTGGTTATAGGTCCTATTTTTTTAGAGTTAGGATACAGCAGCCACCAGCTTTTCATGTTCTGTATTTTTTGCAGAAAGGTGAAAACAACAGAAATCATCCTGTTCTTCCTTTTTCAACCCAAATCTTAAAAGAATAGCATTGTTGGGTTTTTTGTCCTGCACTTTGCCTAAAGATTGCCCAGTCTCTAGCACTGTTCTTCCAGTCTGCCCACAAGGCAAGTGCAGAGCTGGCCTGAACTGGTATTGAGATCAAGCTTTTTTGGCTGCCTCACGGCAAACTCATTTCCTCCACAGTGCTGCTCTTCCTTACCCTTCACTAATTTCACTGTGATGTATCACCAGAAAAATCAGTGTGTGTGTATTTGTGTGCATTTTGGCAGTGCCTTTCCTAGCGAGAGGGTCCAAAGGAGCACTGTGGCTCATGTGAATAATAACTGTGATATGCCCTGTCCTCATGTGCACACAGCATATTGGCACCAAAATCACACTGCTGAACCCTTCACATAAACAGAGAGCTGGACTTAAGTGCATCATGCAGGGGAGAGGGGTTGTAGGCTTCTGTGTGTCTGTCTCTTCATAATCAGTCCTTCCCCTTTGATGGGAAGAATTTCTCTGGCAGACTTGTTCTGATTCAGATAGGAAAATGGGGGTTAGTGACTGAGGAAGAGGCATAGCAGGGGAAGGCTGGGCTGTACCACATTATACGTTTAGTGTAGAACTGGTAATAGTATTTATGTCAGTAATAATTATGTCCTTTGGGCATGTGTATGTTTAGAACCTCAATAAAAATTATATCAATATCAGACAAAAAAAAACCACAACAAAACAAATGAAACAACAAACCAGCCAATAAACTGAGACACAGCAGAGAGCCTCTGCTAAATAAGGACCTGCTTCCAGCTATCCATGCCTGCTAAAACTGGCTACAGAACTCTGGTAGTGAATATAAGCAGTGTGAAACGTGAGAATAGGGTTAAACTGAGAAACAAGCATCATTATGGCCCAAGAAAACCCAGGTGGCTGAAATGCTGGCTACCTTTGGGACATTTTGATGGCTTGTGTCACACCGTCAGGTTTTCTTCTACCTGTGGCCAAATTACTCTGCTCTTCAAATACAAGGGGCATTGACAGGGCTGTGTTTCAGTAAATACTCAATGTGCCTGTACTTAACATTTTGGGAAAGTCTAGAGAACTGTAATGAATTCTTTTTCCCGTTCACTCTCTAAACCCTGAAGAGTCAATGGGTAAAATTATTTTATAGCATGTCTTTCCTGTGAGGCTACCAGATGTATATAAGTGTTTGTGTATATGTGCACACTGGGAGAAGCTGTGCCATTTTTAATTTAAAATTTGCAAAATTTGCACTTATTACATCAAAGTATTATTTGCTATAAATGCCAAAAGTACACGCTTCTTGAATTCCTTTTTCTCAGATTTTTATTTTGAAACAGGACCTTTTGAGATCAAAGTATCTGCAAAAATGACACGTATTGTAGTCGGTGTTTTCTGAGACTGTTAGACTCTTAACAAGGATCTTAAGGATTACAATTGTTTGTTCTCACCCAGACGTTTCATGGAGGAAAAAACCCACCTTCTGCTCAATTTAGACTGTAATGGAAAGAGCAATACCAATAAGGATACAGAAAAGCATGTGCCCTTTTCCAATTATGTTTAAATGTTTAGATATTCATTACCTCTGCAAAATGCTTTAAAAAAAAAAATTGCTCTGGGTATTGCAATAGCCTTAGACTGCTAAACACCATTATTGATTAGGTTTAAGGACAATTGCTGTAGAGCACAAAATCAGTCAGCAGTCACTTAAAAAAAAACTCTGCATATAACTATATCCTCTCGTATCTGAGCACAAGGTTTAATTACATTTCTGGTTTCTGACCCGTTAACCACTATCGCCAGCCTGCTGCGATACCGTCCGGCGTAGCCGTGAGACTCCTCGCACTGGGGACTGGAGGCAGAAGGGGAGAGAGAGAGAAGAGCTGGGAATTATGATGCCTCATCTGCTCAGGTCACTCAGTGCCTTGCAAGTTTAATCAGGCTTTCTTCATCCTCCATTACACTCATTAGGTCCTGTTAGGTTAGTGCTCGATGTTGATCTGTATCTTGGTCAAGACGATTGTTGCTGATTAACTGTAATTACCAGTAATGGTCCCAACCTGCTTTCAAGCAGGCTGTTGCTGTCATCTTGTCCAGGCTCCTGCTCTGTGATGAGCAGTCCAAATCTGCTAACCGTTTGCTGGCTTGCTGTTTGAGCCAACAAGTTGCTTCTTGTGTGGGCTCATCCCCTCACCCTCGTACTTGCCATCTATAAACACCCCAATTCCGCTCGAGGTATGCGAAAACCTAAAGGTAAAGAAAACTGGAATGACTGGTATGGGGAGAGGGAGGGAACAGCAGAAGCAGAGAATTAAAAATAAAATACTCAAAGGGACAAATAACTAAGGATTGCAAAGGCTGCAAAGCTCGATACTAACACAAGAATCAAATACTTTGTGCTTTGCAATCCAAAATAATAAATTACAAACGAGGGCCCAATCTCAAAATGTGTCCTCGTGTGAGTAATCGTTGAGTCAAATCTCCTACGTATTTCCATCAGATATTTTGGGAATAGCTGTCCTTAGGATCAGCTGATCAGAACTTTTATACTGCTAAAGTTGCTCAGGGCCATTTGAACTTGTGGCTGGTTTTCTGGGTAGCCTTCTGAAAGCCTCTATATTCTTACACTTCACAAAGACCATAAACAATCATGAGTCGAGGCAGAATTTAACTGTGGTACAAATGCCAAGGTCATGTAAATGTTTGTGTTCCAAATTCATAGTTACAAATAATGCCTACTAAATTTCCAACTGATTTTAACTCAAATAATTTGGGGAATGAAACTGAACCCTAGTTATTTATGTCTCTTCTGCAGGCATTAAAAGAAATATTATCTGAAACCAAAATCAATCAGAAAAAAAAGTCTTACCAGGGTCTGGACATAAGGACAGAGGGTAATGCTACCCTCAGCAGGTAGCCTAACAGGTAAACTTTCAAACCTCTGAGTACGTACCAATTGTACGTACAATTGTATCTGGAGGGGGAATTCTCACACAGAATCCTTTGGGTTGTGTATTTTCACACAAGCCTGAAATCACCCTTCTGGTAGCAGCTCTCGTGTTGAGGTGAGCAGTGTGGAGGGTGCAGGCAGGAGCTCCTCAGCCCGTGCTGTAAGCTACAAACCACCTGCAGGCTCAAAGCTGGATGTAACAGAACTCTGTGCTTGAAGAAGGTAACCCTGGGAGGCCTCAGGGTGGTGGTAGCACAAGCTGCTGTGGTCACAAAACTCCTGGGCAGAATCTGGCCCATGTGTGGACAGAGCCCACAGTGTGTACCTGGCAGATCTGACATGGACAAGAACTGGGGATACTGGAGTTTGAAACAGACTCTAATGTGTACTTCCAAATTAGACTGGGGACTGGGGACTTAGCATGATCTTCAAAAGAATAACTTAAGGCAAGGTATTTATGAGGAGGGAGGATACAGTGAAGTAGTCCTGATATTTACATGTGGGTCTTAAACAAAAATTCTTCTTGAGAATTTTGGTTGCAAAGTTAAATGTTTGGATGTTGTGTCTGCCAACATTAATGGCATTGGGAGATGCTCTCACTCGAAGCACTGAATAAGGCAAGGAAAATTAATATTAATATTATCATGTAATTAAAGACTACATAGTACTTTATATACACAAAAGATCAGAAGTGGAACTGTCAGTTCTAAGCGTGGCATTTTCTTACTTTCAAATACTCAATTTTTTTCATTCTAAGTAATTATTTTCTAACACATTCAGCATTTACCACACTACATTCCAAGAGAGGGAATACAGATTATTTCTGCTGCTCTAACAGGCCAAACTGGAAGTAATTTGAGTGAAGTTTCTACGCTGCTCATTTAACTGATACAAGCATGCATCCAGAGGAGCTGCCATTTTTAAAGTTGACTCTCTTCCTATTGTCAAAACACCTCTGTCTGTTTCTTTTTTATGTGCCAAGATGTAATAGCAGTCGATACTGGTTTACAGCCACTTTGTCTGCAACAGATGCATATCTTTGATTGCAGCAAAACACAAGAAGTTTGTCTGCTTTCTAAATAAACACCTGCAAAACCCCCTTTTTTTCTGTAGTGCATATAGTGCATGGAATGGGTCTGATAAATTGGAATAGCACCCGTTATCTGCTCAGCCCTGGGATGAACTTGATAAATTTCTTCTACATTGTCTTGCCTGAAACATACATGCCTCAAATTTCATCTTAAAAGAATATTTTGTACTACACTAAAGAACCTTCAGTGTATAATACAAGGTTTATCCATATTTATGTACTGTAGTCAGACTTGTATAAACAAACACACACTGCATAAATGGATCCGTCCCACTTCGGGGACTATTTATGGTCCTAATCCAGATGTACTTTCAGAATCTGTGCATTTATATACCGAGATATTTCTGCATGTTGTGTATGTGTTTTAAAGATGCAGACATAAAACGCCCTCCATGCAGCTTAATTTTTCTGTCAGGTGCTTTAATTCCTCATGGAAGTGAATATTTGGCCGGTAAAATTCAGTCAATTTCTAGGTAAGAAATAATACAGTTGTAGCATAAAGAAATTTAATGGGCACAATAAGTTTCAATATTCAAATTGTGACTGTCAAATTACAGGTCATCAGAAGTCGCCTATATTATTTTAAACACTGGCAGTAGCTTTAAAGAGGATATCTAAAAAAGTTGTGTATATCTGCACATATAGAACAGTTGTTTGGGTTTTGTTGGCTTTGGGGTTTTTTATTGTTTTGTGGGGTTTTGTTTTGGGTTTTTTGTTCGGTTTGTTTTTGTGGTGTGGGTTGTTTTGGTGTTTTGTTTTTTTTTTTAAATCCTAAAATCACCAACTCTTTTTGCAGTTTATGGAAGGAAATGGAGACTGTTGGCCAGGAAATCACATCCCAGAAAGATCACGTTCTTGTGACAATTTATCATGGCAAAAGCCATGTCTTTCAATTGAGATGTAAAGCTGTGGTCTTGCAGTTTGTGGTCAGTGAAGACGCTTGGGGATTTCTTTGCTATCTCTTGCAAGAAAAGGGTTATTAGCCCCTGAAGTCCTGGTTACATTCCAGTTTTAATAACTATATTTTGCCTGCATAATTCCCACTGTAGCTTCAGGTGGATTGTGGAATTTTCTTCGCTTCCTGTCATAAACTATTCTGTGGTGTTGCTGTGCGCCGTGTAACAGCTGCTGTGCTCCTCTGCTACTGTTTAGTGCTTCTCCCCAAACTTCTGGCCCTTTTTATTTAATCTTACATCATCTTTTGTTGCGTTTGTACCACTATTTCAAGCAGCACATATTAAAAACCATTACCAAGTGGGAGTTAATGCAAAAATTTAATGTACTGTTTTTGCAGTTGCATCTTTTGTATCTGCTTGCCACTCTACACAGGGCCCGTGGAGGACTTCCAAAAATATTAGAAGGGGAAAGAATACAGATTTTTAGGGGGCCTCACTTCCTCTGCGAGTCTCATCCGTTAGTGATAAATGGGGATTAAACAGCGACTGAACACATTTCAGACAGGTTGCACCCATGCAATGTCATTAGCACTCTTCTTGAAGGTGGAGCATGTAGGTCTCTTGCAGAAGAATCTGAGGCAGCAGGGCAAAAAGAGGGTGTTAGCTGATGATTT
>JANHFX010005315.1:0-14636 GCA_027560015.1 Chloroceryle amazona
TTATTTTTATGTATATTTTATATATATAACATACCACAGCACATGTGTAGTAAGTGCCATATTCTCCAACTAATGGATTTTTTTCATTATTATTTTGCACACAGTTGTCCAAGTCCATACTTCTCTCCTCAATGCATTTACTGCATGATATCATGTAGCAGAAACTGCAGCATGGTCTGGGCCAGAAGACTCTCATGGGGAGGGGGAACTGGTACAAATGTGAAATATGGGTTTTTTACACAGTTACAGCAAGAGTTTTGGTGCCTTCTTTGAATGTAGCAGACTCTTTTGGATTAATCCTTGGAACAGAGTTTGTATCAACTTAAGCTATTAAAATTAATGCTGACATTCTGTTATTTTCAATTAAGTCTCTTACTCCCAGGGGCATGCTAATCCATCTAAGGATAAGTGTATGGTAGATGGGATGGTGTGGTGTGCACATGGCTGAATATTAGAGGAAGGCTAGACAATGAAATGCAAGAGCACTCTTAAAGGGTGATTATAGTTTTTTTTTCTCCCTAGTAATGCTGCCTGACAGAAAAAAAAAAAAAAAAACAACAAAAAACCACAACAAAACAACAACAAAAAACCTTGGAAACTGCAAATGAAAGGATCTCCTTTACCTCACTAGGGAGTAAACAACATTTTCCCCTACATGGTTCAATATGTCTTGTGTCTTTGGTAATTGCCAGTGAATTCGTGAATTAGGATACAATTTTCCACAATATGTGATGAATTGCAAATCACTTGAGCAAAGCAAATTATCAATTTTCATTTTGCTGGTAATTTGCTTTGTTAGGGGTTTACATTAAGAGCTTCAAGAAATGTCAATTTGTGTAGTGTTCTTTTTTCTGAGTTTAATTTTCTTGACACTGAGTAATTTATTTTCACACACTTGTCTGTGTTCTACTCCAACATATTTAAAAGCTACAGATCTTACCCCTTATTGTTCACTTTAAGACAATTTAATTATTTGGCCTTCCTACTTTCCTTTAAGACAACAAAATTAAGTGTTGTAATTATTTAGGTTTTTCAAATATTTTCACAACCACATATAATTTCCAGTTAATGTTTTGGGGAGGGTGACTAGTTTTAATTTCTATAAAGTTTATGGCTACCTTTAAGTAGGGTTTTTTTATACATTTATTTACAAGAGCCTTACTTGTTTGGTTTGGGTGGGTTTTTTTGTTTGTTTTTGGGTTTGTTTGTTTGTTTGTTTTGGTTTTTTGTTTGGTTGTTTTGTTTCGTTTTGGTTGGTTGGTTTGGGGTTTTTTTATTGCTTCTACCCCGTGTGAGTCACCTTCTATTGAGTAAGTTATGAGTAGACAACAGCCTTTTTCACTACAGTGTGTTGAAAATACACTTTGAGGGAAAAAAAATAGGTGTTTTCTTCTTGAACTGAGGATTTCTTGGAAAATCTCAGCTCCATTAATTGATTTTTTGCCTCATGCATATTTCCAAGGGTTTTTTTCCAGTATTACTGGTTTCTTGATTTCCATTTTTCTCTTTACATTTTTTTTTTTCACTTTGATTTCCATTTTTCTCTTTACAATATTTTTTTTCACTTTGCAATAGCAACTGCAGGTTTCATCAAATTGAGAGCCTCATTGTGGTAAGGTGGGAACAATTTTCAAGTGCCAAGTATGAGAAGATGTAGAATTATCACTGATGTCAATATTTTCATGGCTTGCCTATGTCACTGGTTGCAGTAGGAATAATTAATGGCATTGTGTTCATTTGAAATATGCTGTAGCTGGTGTAGCAAAGACTGGGGAGTGAAGGAACTTATCTTAGGGTCAGAAAAAAAATTTACTTCAATGTTAAAACACTCGTACAGTAAAGTCCAGTTTAGTGCTCTGCAGTGGCTTGCATGTGAGCTATAGATGGTTTTACATTGTACTGTACAACAGTACAGTAATATAAGAAGAAACTTTGAGAAGCTATATATTTTAATGTGGATTTTGATGTTAGAACTATTAATAAAGAAACATGAACACTCCTTGTTTTGGAAATTTAGCATAAGCCCACACCTTGGTTATGTCACTACATTTTAAGACAGATAAAATTAAGAAACTCTTTAGTACTTCAATACTTTTTAATAGTTATATGTAACTCTTGCGTGGTGGCAACAATCCTCTTCTGAGAGAGGACAGGACAACAGGCTGCCTGTATACAGTATACAGAAAAGATGTATCTTGCCTGGTATTTTCTTGATATTGCAGAAAAGGGTCCTTGGAAAACAGCAGACAAAGCCTCTTGACACTCAAAGTTGAGACCCACTATTTTTCATTTTCCCTTTGAACAGTTGTTTTAATCGAGTCAGCAGCAGGACTGATGTGACTGTAAAGGTGTTCTCCTTACAGGTATGTGAGTGTGCATTATGACTGAAACACAGTTGACTAAGCCCTTACTTAGCTTAGTGACATGTTTGGTCCTGTTATATTGATAGAGAATTAACTCCTTCTCTTCTGAGATGCTTTTAAGCATACGTGGCTATTTTATATTTACTTGTGGGGGAAGTATTTCTGTACTGCCCATATGAAACTGAGACACAGAAATATTGACTGACTTGACCAAGATCACACCACAAAAAAATATGAAGGATGGGAAAATCATTCAACCATCTTGACTTCTCAATCTCTTCTCTAAATACCAAAACTTTGAACATTTTTAAAGGCTAATAAAAAACATTACAGGCTTCACCCTATGACAACATCTCCTTTCCATGCTTTCTTTTGTTTTATCCTAAGTTATGTTATTATAAACTTTCTTTACCATACAGATTTAAAAGCTTTGTCACAGGGATGTGAATGCATTATAGTGAATACTTGTCTGCAGCAACAAGATTCCCATTCTTGCAGTAAATTATTCTATGTTAGATATTTTTGGTTTTATTGTACAATGATTTTCAAGGCATCATATTATTTTTGCATAATTTTATGCAAAATTTCCATCCCAGGTTAAGTCAACAGACAAAACCAAACAAGATACCTGGCTAGAATACTGATAAACACAAAGGATATTTTTCTCACTGCCTCCATCTCTTCTTCAAATGAAAAAAAATGTTTCTCATTCCAAAAAACATTTCATGATAGGGGTGGGCTTTTTAACAAACAAGTCCCATCCATATGGTTGTCACAGAAATTATCTTTGGTGCAGAGACAAGAATGAACTCCTCATCAAACAAGACAATTATACAAAAACATCTGAATCAGTCAACTGCATAATGACTGTAAAGGAAAGCTGCTTAACATTCTGTTAGAAAAATGTCTTATTGACCACAGCCCCAGCTGCTGTTGCTATAGCTGATGTTCAGGAAGGCTACAGTCACTGGAGCTTTCCTCAGTGTTTGAAGCATCCTGATGCTCTGATTCTTCCAATCCTTATATACATGGAAGCAATGTGTCCTTGTTTACATAAGGTGAAGGAGCATTATAAGAGATCTTTACCTGGCATACCTCCAGATTGAAGCACCTGCAGCAAATAAAGCAGATGTCCCAAATACTTACCAGTATATTGAATTGTTTTAATGCCCCTAAATAAGTATTTTTGGCTCAAGTCCAACTGATTTAAGAGAGTCTGCAACATAAATCCTGATGCTCATTGTACAAGACATTTCCTGGATTGCGAGGCAATTCTGAAAACAGATCAGAGAACTAAGTTACAATTGAGTAAGGGATTTTAATCTTTTGCCTTGTCTGCCAGAGCCTTGATCACCTTTAAAAGAAAAAAATTATCAGTTAAGGTAAACTAAGTCGTTAGTATATGGAAGATGTTTTCTAAGCAGGGCAAATGGAGATTCAGGAAAAAAAGGGATAAGAAACTAGAATAAAATAGCACAGACATTTGTGTGTGTTCATTACCCAACAGTTCAGATGAGAATCCTTTCTTAACATATGTAAACTTCAGTTTACAGTGAATGACCATCAGTTTGAATGCAGTAGAAAATAGCACCATATTTTTTTCAATATGAATCTACAAAACAATTTAAAATCTTAGAAGAACACTCTATCTTGGTCAAATATAGAAGCAGTTTCTCACAATTTTTGTCCACTTCTAATGTGGATTTGTCAGATCTTTTGTGCCAGGTTAACCTCTTCAGGTTGCTATTGTTTCATGTGGCAGTTGCAGCTGAGAGTATGCTATTGTAAGGAATGACAGCGTTTAATGCAATAAGCTGTACTCGAGATGTTAATATTTTAATCTTTGGTGTAGGGCCATACTAGTAGTTGTGCTAAAAGGAATGTGAATATGACCATCAGGCCCTTCCTCCATGAAGTCTTAGGTTAGGTTTTCTGAAAGCAGCAGAACATGCACTCAACAGCATCCATCATGGCCATTACATGATACTATGGTATATGATATCATGACATTAAAGAAAAATTAAAAACTTTTTCATCCAAGACTGGACTTTTTCCATCCATTCCATCCATGGTGACTTCCAGCCAGAGGAATCTGAGCAACACCCCAGTATTGCCTCTCAAGTTGCTGCTCAGAGCAGTTTGCTATTTTTCTATTAATTGCATTGGGAAACAATGGAACTTGTTTAGGAAGATGCAATTTATCACTGTTATCTTAAATATAGATACTGTGGTAAGTATATATATGTGCAAAAATTCATGCTAGCAGTGTCTGTGAGCTTCCATTGTGTCCATTTCCACTGACTGAGGGTAGACAACTTCTTCAGGAAGAGAAAGTGAGATACATACCAGTGCTTAACAAAGGAGGAAGGCTTGGAAATAGTTTCTGCTGTTGATTGGTGTAGGTCATAATTTGTCGTTCTGTCAAAAAGTCAGCATGACAGTTGTAGGAAATGATGAGCAATCTTAAAACTGCTCGTAAATTGCATCTGACTGATTGGCAACATAATCAGCTGAAGCTGAGGGAATCAACACTGGGTATGCAGAACACCTTCTCCTGCCATGAAGTCATGCAGCTGCAGCAAGTTCAACAAAACGGCAGCTCTTTTGGTGCAAAAAAGAGCGCAGACTTGACAGTTCAACCCCATGTGTACACTTCACTTAAGTATCATTGGGTGTTTTGTTACTGGCTCTTGGCTAGTATCCATTCACTCAGAGACTCTTCAAATGCCTGCTTGTGCACTTTATACAGCAATTTTGGTTTATTTGACATTCATTACAGTGCCCAGTTTCTGTGTAGAATTGCTACGTACTTATTAAGAAAGCTGTTGGCACTCAAATTACACTTTCTTTTCTCAAGAGGTTTCCCTGCTTTTTCACTTGCCCATTGAGTTACCATTAACATGTGGATGAAAAGCATGGGTTCCTGGGAAGTTCTCTACCAGAGTAATGATTTTACTCTGTCTGTTTTGATTTCTTGCACATAGTTGGTTAAACATAACTAAAGTGAACAAAAGAATCATATTGGTAAGTTAAGTTCTGTCTAGGCAGGATACATGGATAAAAATATGTCATGTTTACCTCACATATATATATATATATATTTACAACACACCTGAGCCTTTTGTGGAAGGGCTCCCTAGGCAATATGAGTCTTTCATAATAGGAACTGAGTTAAAATTTGTTGAAGTTTGGTGCGTAGAGTTGTTGAAATGTTAGTCGTGTGAACTAACATGAAAATTGTCCCTCCTTCCCAGACTGGAAAATAAGGGAAATGATTAATCTCTTAGAAAGAGATTACTGGAACTGTTTCCTGAAGCTCAGGTATTTAGAATTCTTTCTTTGTGGCTGTGGAGGCTTTGTTTGATGCTGCTGCAATTATTCAAGTAGGAAGATGCAGACAATAAGCAGAAGAAGATAGAAAACATTGGCAGTGTGATATTGCAAGAGCCTTTTTCCACCCCAGCTGGAAGAGTAAGGAACAGTATCTTCAGCAACTGTATGAACAGTCCTGATCACAGTTCCCAAATGTTGTCAGCTACCTTTCATATCATCTTTGCCTTCAACACAGAGGAAATGATCACCAGGCTTATAGCTGAGGAACAAGAAGCAGACATGGTGGGATGGCAGATGGTGCTGAAAGGATTAAAACAATAGACAGTATGTCTATCTTTTTACTTATTCCTACCCTTCTAGACCTATTCAAACCATAATACCTTTTAGGCAAGTGTGGTTACGCTGAACGTGTCTTCCTTTGCTGCTTGTGCCCTTTCTGACATTGTTGAGTGCTACTAGGCTGCCTGTATTTGCTGCTTCAGCACCCTCAGGATACCTCACAGGCTAAAGTGTTTATTAGAGAGAAATGTGGCTCATGGGCTGCAATGTAGAGCTCTGCTGGTGAGAGGGAAGTGGAAGGGGAGATTTGATAGCTCTTCACTTCTTCAGGTGAAGGTGGGGTTAGCAGTGACTATGGATGAGTGGAAGATTGATAAATCCTGTTTTAACTGCTGCCAGAGCTCACTGGGAAGCTGCATAAAAGCTACAGAGGTAGTGATGACACATTATATCCTATAGGGCAAAATCAAGCCTCCTCCACTTTGGGCAAACATGGGCCCTCACTACCACCACTACATGTCTTCAGTTCTGATAAATTAATCTACCCTGACCTAATGCCTAAATTTTGACTGAAATGCACAGTTTATTTCCTCCTGCTCTATGGCCCCAAATTCCCTGCCAAAAAGGGGCTTTGTAGCCCAGCGTTTTTATACATGTGTGCATACACTTGTGGGTATGTGTGTTTTGACATGTGCTTAAGTGAAAAGCATGCATTTCTGGAAAGAATGAACAGCATGAAAAGGCATAGACAAACAATTCCTTGTATTCAGAGCCAAGGATGAAAAGAACTTGTTCAGACTTGATATGTTCACAGATAATTGTGCTCTTACAAAATATTTCACTGTATCACTCATGTTGAATGTTTTTCAGGTATGTTAAGGGGCCTTTGCATTATTAAGGTGTTTCTACTATGTGTAGATCTGGTGAGAGCTTATTACAAATTATAAGCTTGCTGCTTTTACCCCATTACTACTTAATTTGTATCTTCACTTATTTTACTAAGCTGGGAAAAAAAAATTCAGACATTTCACAACTCTTCAATATTTATGCTGCAGCACATATTTCCTTGGGACATGGGAAATGTTTTTTACCACAATTCTTCAAATCCCATCTTTGATGACCTACCTAGACACATCAGGAAAAAAAAGAGAGGCACTTCTATTTTCCTTTGTGGTATTGATCTTTTTGAGGCACATGTGCTTTAATATGACAGAGTAGTACTTGTGTATACATGCAATAAGCATTTTAAGCCTTGATACAGAGCCATATTTGTACTCTGAACACTGTTTAATGTTATAAACATGATTAAAAAAATAACATCTTTATAATATACATCTCTTTATAATTTTCTGTAGAAGAAGGGATCATGAATTAAAAAAATGGTAAGGTTTAAGCAAGTATAATGTCTTAAATGCTTTTTTTTTTGTCTTCTTCCTATTTAATAAATAAATGTGATTTTTCTAGCTATTTGCTACTGGAATTGCTTCTCATAATAGCAAATCCTTCCACGGAGAGAAGATCCCATGATTTATTGAACCATTTATTTATAGGGACCTTGCTGGGAGATTTCCAGTCAGTGGCTAAAACTTCTCTGGCAGCTAATTATAAATGCTTTAAAAATCAGTGAATAAAATATTATCAGGGCCACATTTATAGGCTAAAAAAACTAAATCAGGAACATAACTTGAAATTGTATATCTAATGGTACTTACTACTTATATTACAACAGCAGCCAAAAATTCCCACTGAAATCAAGTTCTTATTTATGGATTTTTATAAAGTCTTATAAGGTTTAGAAGAAACATATGGCTTCTTTTCCTCTCCTTCCCCCCTGGCTTGCTCTTGAAAGTACATTACTCCCCCCTTTCCCCTAATTTGTGCTATGTTTATATATTTTTAGGTACATATTTTGTGATCATGATGGGTAGTTAATAAGGGGCTCTGGAGCTCTTCTATCAGGACTATGTGTACTTTGTAAAAGAAATTATAGCCTAAAGGCAATGGTGTATACTATAAATACTGGATTGATGGCAAGTGATAGAAGACAAACTGAACAAAAAATACAATGACATGGAAGAATATCTAAAAGGAGAGGCATGGGGAATTATCTTCTTTAGGATCACAGAATCACAGAATATTCATGGTTGGAAAGGACCTCCTAGATCCCCATAACAAAAAACACCTAAATACCCTGATCAAACACCACTTCAAAAACACAAAATACCGCCCTACATGCCTGCCACTAGAGCATGTCCTGAAGCACCAGGTCTACTCATTTCTTAAATACCTCCAGGGACGGTGACTCAACCACCTCCCTGGGCAGCCTGTTCCAGTGCCTCACTACTCTTTCTGTCAAGAATTTCTTCCAAATATCCAAGCTAAACCTTCCCTGACACAACTTCAGACTATTTCCTCTGGTTCTGTAAGTAGTTACTAAGGAGAAGAGGCCAACACCCACCTCTCTACAACCTCTTTTCAGGTAGTTGTAGAGGGCAGTGAGGTCTCCCCTCAGCCTCCTCTTCTCCAGACTAAACATACCCAGCTCCCTCAGCCTCTCCTTATACAACTTGTTCTCTAAACTCCTCGTGAGCTTGGTATCTCTCCTCTGGACACATTCCAGCATCTCAGTGTCTTTCCTATAATGAGGGGCCCAGAACTGAACACAGTAGTCAAGATGAACACCAGTATTCGAGATGATACATAGAATGACAGGAAAGTATTGGGAATCCAGGACTAATCCTCAATCCAGAACACCAGATTACACTGTATTCAGTATAATCTGAATACAGCCTCAACAAATTAGTGTTCAGATATTTGAATCTTGCATCAAATTACTGGGAGATTAATTTCCATCAAGAAAACCTGTGCATTTCAACCTTTCAAAACAAATTTGGCTCAGATGATTTCAATTAAATGACAACTTTGTTGCAAATATTTTCTTCTGAAAAAATATTGATTTTATATAGTAGCCAGGATGTGTTCCTAAGAGATCTCATTCATTTGTTTCTAAGTGTACAGAAAATGTATGAAAATGTGGTTTTGATTAGAGCAAGTGAAAACATTCCACCTTCTGTACATGCCTTCTGTTTTTGAAAAATTAATTACTACTTAAGAAGTACAATTTGGAAGTTCCCATTATCATAGAACAGTGTTCCTTCCAGTGCAAGGTGCTAGGTAACTATGTAGGGTGATAGTTTTCTAGGTCCTGATGCTGGACCAAATAGCATTTTGGTGCAGTACTACTCTCTTGTGGCTCAGGGTAATTTTTATGCCATTGTATGCTTGCCTCTAGGGCTGAGTGGTTCAAGACTGCACACTTAGTCTACTAGATTTTGTCCAAAGGAGTTGAATTGGAAGTCATACTTTCTGACGAGTAATTGTGTCTCCTGCCTGCAGCCCATTTTCTTCAGGGAAGAAGTAAACAGTGGAAAGAATGGGTTCCTAGCTACTCAGATTTTACCTGTCTCATGATGGGGAAAATGTTGACTTTACATAGTAGCACTGTATAACTGAATGTCAAGGTATGTGCAGTTGATATGGAAGGGGCTGTAGGATATAGTTATCCCTAATTCTTGAAACTGTCAACCTCACTAGTCTGGTCTTAGTGTTACAAGACTGAGGGGTCTTAACACGGACATTGGGCTCTAACCTTGGGTTTATCATAACATATATAGTAAATGGTGCTGATAAAAAGACAAGAAATGCTGTTTATAAGTAAACTACTATAATTAACTGCCATGACATTGCTTCTATAGAACTACAGAATGGTTGGGGGTGGAAGGGAACTCTGGATGTCACCTTTCCAATCCATCCTGTCCCCCTGCCCATGTGCAAGGCCACCTAAAGCTAGTTGTCCAAGACCATGTCCAGATGTTTTTTTTAATACCACCAATGAGGGAGGTACTGCAACCTCCCTCGGCAACCTATCTAAGTGATTAACATGAGCATTATTCAGTACTGACAAAAAGTGTCATATAGAGGAGATTGTGGATGTTAACATGCTTGTGCTTTTTGTGACATTTCAGTGAGCTCTTGGACTAGGAAGGATTAAAGATATGACCTGTAATAATACTCTAATAAATTCTGCTTCAGCCACTCTCCTATGCCCCCTGAGGTCTCCTCACTAACCCACTCTCATATGCTGAAGTAGAGAACTAATTCTCTCTACACTTCTAAGAAGAGGTCCAAAACTTTCCCTGTGGCAAGGCTGCTTTAAGGAGCAGGGCCAAAACCCAGCATTTTAGGTAACTCAAGGACAAGAGCATTCTGAAATTTTGCCAGCTGGTTAACTATACAGGAGTGATGCTCATGGGACTCCTACAGGGTTAAAGCCAATGTGGTACACACCATGTAGGGAACTGGAATTTGAAATGCAGTTCCTGGAACTGTTGGACTGTGAAAATATCAACAGTAGGAAAAATACTAGAGTTTATTAAGACTGGGCTCAGCTCACCAACATTACCTCTGTGTGCAGCATATTGGAGGTACATGCAGTATAGAACTTGACTTTTTCTGAACACCAGTAGAAGGCAAATCAGAAGCTCACTTCAGTGGCCTAGGGATCAGATCAGGACAGAGGCACCATCAGCAAGCCGAGCAATGTAGAAGTGCCAGCCCATTAAGTTGAAAGAAAAGGACTGTGAAAATTTTTAAGGCTTGGTTTCTGTATCTCTAGCACATGTACTCCCTATTAGTTATAAAATTTGTGACAGAAAGTGCTGCTTCTGAAGATATCTATGTCTCTGATGGTGGAGGAGCAGTTAAGAGTTTGAGACCTAATAGAAAATTATTAGGTTCTGCATAATTCCTCCAGAACTAGATCATTTCACATCTTGCTCCCAGGGCAATATATGTGCAATGAACAGTACCCAAAATTAGAAGTCTGTCACATACTGTGGTGAAATATGCTGTAGCATGAGGGTACAGTACAAGTCATAAGGTATCAAATCCATGGATCACCTCATCTTCTATTGTCTTCAACACTAGTTGCAGAGAAGTAGCTACAAAAAAATACATGCTGCAAAAGATAAAAAGGCCTGCTTACATCCAAAAATAATATTAATTTCTAACAGACACTAGTTTAAATTACAGGGTTTTATGTCCCTACACAAAACTTGGATCATTAAGTCAGTAGTGTTATTATTCATATAACTGTCCAGTCTCCCTTTATATCATGCAGCTGTGTATTGCACAGCCTAATTATTCATTGTCTAGAAATAATCAGCAATTATCTCTTCTTGTTTGATTGAAGGTCTCCTTTATACCAGGGGGAACAGTAGTCCCCATTCCTCCTGCCACACAGCATTTTTTTTTTTAACATTTTATTATGTACCCTCCTGCTTGTTTAATTTATCTGGAAAATAATGCTATTCTTTTCAATCTCCATTTATGGAGGAGGGCTTTATTTCATCTCCTAATCATTCTCATTATCATTCTTGTAGAAACCCCTAGCCCTGTTTCTCTCGCTCCTGCAATTATACTTCCCTCTCTCCTAGTTATTCTGTATACACAGATTACTTTTGACATGAGATGCTCAGTTGTCAATGCACAGCAGTATTCATTCCATTCACCCAAAACATTTATAAGATATTATGACCATCTGGCTTGCTGGCCAGGCCCTGTGTAAGAGGCAAAATGGCTACAAGAAGCAGCAAAAAATCTCAAGGACAGAGGAACACCATCACCATCCAAACGCTTTAGCCATGCTCTCCCATTAACACTGAAGTGACTGACTTGAGTCTGTTGAGCCATGCCTGATGCGATATTTCAGTCACAGCTCTCTTTGCCCATACTGCTTGGCATTGGCTACAGAAAGGCAGTGGTAGAACTGGGGGCTTGCAAATGATCCAGATTTATATTTGTGAAAGAACTGAGGCAGACAGGACAGCTAAGACTGACAGTTGCTGGTAATCCCTACACCTGGAGATACCCAATCGCCTTAGCTCACTAATGCCAGCAAAATGTATTGTAGCTTTACTTTTATATTTTAATAGGCAGAAATTCAGCCATTCTAACAAAACAGTGTGGAACAGGAAGAGAAGCATGGGCATGTTTTGTCGTTTCCCAGGTTGTCACATCACTGTGTGGCTCCATACCATTTTCTACACTATAATTTTGTCAGTTCTAAGTAATAGTTGTAGTAAGAAAGGTTTTATGTGAAACTTATTATCAGCATAGAGAAGGGCTGCACTGAGGCTTGTTTCCTATAATCTCTTACAGATATTTGAGTAACAATATGAAAAAAAAAATGTGGACATAAGAAGTTGCAAAAATTAAATTTTATTTATTTCTCCACTCCTTAGTATAAAAATATTTTAAACAATCTTTGGTTTTAACAGTTCCCTGAAATTTTCTAGTAGGCAATAGAAAAATGGTAAAAATACTTGTAATTGTTTTCTGCTGTTCCCATAATATGTCTAAACAAATGTGAAGTGTTTTATTCATGTACCAAAGACTAGGGAAAAATAAGTTTAGGTTTGGGGTTTTTTTTTAAATGCTTTTAATTCTGTTTAAAAATATTCATTGTTTACATTTTTTTATTATTATTTTTAGTTCAATATCCAGAATATATGTTATTCTTAGTTTAATAGTATTCTGATACGGTATGGAATGGACGTTAAAATTAAATCCAATTAATTCAAACAATTTTGATGGTGTCTGACCATGCAAAAACTTGTCATGATGTATTTCAGGACTGCCTCCCTATGTTGTCCTGTCTCTGATCTTATAAAAGAGCTGATTTCGTTTGCTATACAACTGGATATTTTTTAAGATTTACCAGTTACATATCTTTCCATTTTAAATGTACCAAGTCTTTCATGTGTTAAAAGCCAAAATATAGTTGCAAAAGACTCAATCCAAGAAAATTTTAAATCTTATTAATGTTCCCATGACTGCAATTCTGTAGACAATTCTATTTTCATAATACTTTTGACCTTCAAAAAGTCAAGAAGCACCACAAAAAAAATCCTTTTATATATTGCCTTCCCAAATGAAAACCTATTCAAATACTCTTTATAAATTTAAATGCTATTTAGTAATATGCCAACGATCTTTGAGTCTTTCTGATGTAAAATCGAAGAGTGGCCAAATGAAAATCACATCCGATTTTATATCACTAACTCAATCATTTTCCCTTGCTCATTATGTAGGTTTTTCCATAGTATCACATTTGAAAAGTAGCTCTCTGTACCACTTTGTGAAAGTATGACTATAATTTCTTTCTAATTTCTCTTCTTGGAATTTGGCTTTGTGTGATGTTCTCAAAATGTTTCAACAGCACGAAGTATCTTAGTGTGAAGCGCTTACTCTTTTGTGATTTCATTTTTTCCAGTCATGATAATGTCTACTGCCTTGCACCCATGTTCCCTTCTCTCCTGTCTTTATCTAACTGTACTGTAACTAATATTCTTTATTCAGTAAAAGTCTGTGTAGGTATAGGAGTCTTCATAACATACCAAATTAACACTGGCCCCAGTACATTAAACAAAATTCTTTCACTATGTTCAGAAAGGTTGAAATGCAGTCTATACATGTAAGAAATTACAGCAGAGTAGTTTGATCACCTACTTAGTAGATTTTAATTTAGAGGTTCTTGATGGGCATAAGCCTTAGAAAGTTATCTAAATTTGATCTCAAGACTCTCAAGTGACAGAGAAGGCACGACCTGTCAGAATAAGTTTTTTTCCTGGTTAATTATCAATAGTTTCACAGTATTGCTATTTATTCCTCATCTGAATATTTCTAGCTTCCAAATGTGCTTGTTGAATCTTATTATTGACTTTTGGAAATAATTTTTCTTTTGTTTTTGTTATATTAAAGACCTTTTACTAATTATATTGCAGAAGAGATGCTCAAGCATCTTACTAATTCCTATTTAAATTTTCATAATTTTCAGAAATATTTTCTCTACAGTGTGATTCACATAACTTGTCAGATATTATGAATAACCTTATGTAGGGTCCACCTTTCCATCTTTTCCTTAGATAAGTGTTTTGAGTTGTTTTTCAGTGGCCATATGTTACCCCAGTGCTATTTATAATTGCTATTGTCCATGGGTGAATGTATTTTGCTGAGAAAAAGACTAATTAAAAAATTCTATCATAACCTCTGAATACAGAAGGAGCACAGAGAGCAGTTAAAGCAATTTTTCATTTTAGAAATTACTTAACAGAAAATAATCTGTATAATAATGCCTATGAAGTCAGGTTTATACCCAGAGAAGAACAGCTCCAAACTTCTGTAGTGTATCTTCTACTGTAAATTATGAACCATAGAATCAAAGAATCATTTAGGTTGAAAAAGACCCTTAAGATCATTGTGTCAACTGTTAACTTAGCACTAGCAAGCCCATCACTAAACCACTTACAGTAGCACTGCATATACACAGTTTTTAAATACCTCCAGGGATGGGGACTACACCACTTCCCTGGGCATCCTGGTCCAGTGTCTGACAACCCTTTTGGGGAAGAGAGTTTTCTCCAATCTAAACCTCTCCTGGTGCATCTCGAGGCCGCTTCCTCTTGTAGTAGTTCTTGTTCCTTGATAGAAGAGACCAACCCCTACTTTGCTACAACCTCCTTTCAGGCCTTTGATACTGTCTCCCATAATATACTCCTGGAAAAGCTGGCAGCCCATGGCTTGGACAGGGGCACTCTGTGC
>JANHFX010005315.1:17432-97903 GCA_027560015.1 Chloroceryle amazona
AATTTAATTCTAGTATCATGTTCCTCCTGTTTTTTTCTCTCTCAGACTTGATTTTACGTAGAGAAACAAGGGGTCAATATCCACTTTCAGAGCCATAGGGACATAAAAGCAATATTTTCAAAAGTGACCTATGCATTTGGGAAAGTCTCATGTGCATGATAAAATTATGGTGATTCAAAAGGTATCGGCAGACTAACCAACTGAGAGCTATTAGATAAGGAGATGGGATCAAGTAAAAACCTTTTGAGTACCACACACACTTAGTTTCAAAATGTTTTAAAAAACAACAGAAATGTGGTTATGCTAGTTCAGAGAGGAGACTGAAATATTTTGATAATGGTCAGTAGATGGGAGTAGATATTTTGATCATTTCTCCAATGTCCGAATGCTTATAAATTTAAAGTAATTGAACTAATCCTGCATAAGTTGTTAGCTAAGAAAATATATAAAAATAGTTTCTGCTATTCATTGATAAGTCTGTTCATGTATCTGAATTTTACCAAAAGTTATGGGAAATAAGTCTCTTTGGTATGAATCTTTTCTGCTTTTGTGAATACTGGCTATGTACTGCAACTAAATTCTCCATTATTTTGTAAGAAACCCTTAATTTCATAATGGTATTTGACTCTTCAATAATTAAATACAACCAAGTATTATAAAGCTTCCAATTATCAAGATAAGAATCTTTCTTACAAAAAAAGATCAAACCCCATCAATTTCATTAGCTCTAAATATTTCTGCTAAATATCTTCATCTTGGAAAAACATTGACTGGATTACAAGCTGAGTTCCACTCAGAGGTTGCCAACTTGGAGATCATGCTCAACTCTCCATTGAGATACAAAAGTGATAGGGTTTTAAATAGTCTCTATAAACTTAGGTCCAGGAATCCAGAACTTCCAGAGCCTACATTTGCAGAGGGCCTATTTTGATATCTCTGACAGAAGGATATTTACATGCCTGTCAGCTCTGGAAGCTTTGGAGACATGCCACGTACCAGAGTCCTCATTTTCCCACTTTTTGAGTTCAATAATGCTTGTTAACATGGCATCCCCAAATGGCCACAGGACTACGAGTATATAAACTCTGAAGCCAAAGTCGTATGTCATCCTGATAACTATGAAACCTTGTACCTTCATGAGGTAGCGAAAGTAATTGTCATTCCTGAGAATTTCCACAGTAAGCATAAGAAGAAATTCACATTCATTAAATTTGTTAATTGTGCTGCTAAGAAAGCAGAGCTTCAGAATTTCCATGGTTTCTAAACCCATTTTTATCTTTATTGTTGCAGATTTTTAAATGGTTTATAATTAGGATAAAAGAAAAAAAAAAGCAGAATATTAAACTGAATATAGTGAATACCAGAGCTTGAAAGAATTTTCTTGTGGCCTGCAATGACCTGAATTACTATTTGAACTTTTTTTTCCCCCTATTAGGGTGGACATTAACAATTTTCTTGACTCTCTCTTTTGAAATACCTTTCTCTTCCATCATCTTAGTTTTATAGAGTGTTTGGGAGACAATGAAAACTCAAATTTTCTTTTATGCTTATTAATTGCTTCATCTTTTCACTGCTTTCAATCTTTTATAAAGAAATAGGACATGAGCAAACTTCTTTGTAAATCCACTCTGCATCATTGCTGGGCTACTAATGACTGGAAAAGATAAGTTAGTTGAACACAAATTAGGCTCGTGCTTATCAAGTTAGAACCCAAGATAAAAAGTAGCTGTAGTGAGAATATAATTCTGGACTGTTATTGGCTTATAACAGTCTCAAATCATTATGCTGCTCCTTACTAGACTACCTCTGCTGATCATGCACTAGATGCTGGATACTGAAGCACTAACCCTGTGTGCTTGAAACTTTTATGGGTCTAAATGAATTTTTAGTACCTGGCAGATACTGTCCCCTGATTGCTGCCTGTTCCATCAGGGTTTACTTGCCTTTGATGGTTAGGGGATTGTACTGAATTTTTTTCTGGATATGATGCAAACAGCAAAAACATGATCATGGGTAAATAAACTCACAAGATAATAGTGTTTTTCAGTTTGACACAACTGTACAGCATACACTGCTTTGAATAGGTAGTTAAGTTGTATCTAGGCTTATTTTCCAAATAGAAAAACTATAGCTTTTTATTTCAGTGCCTTTGATGCTTTTCATAAATTTAATATTATATATATACTGCAGTGACTGTCTTTATCATTTTTTAGGGTAACATTCATGTGATTAATTTAGACATATACAATTTATGCTAATCACTTTATGCTCCATTTAAAGTCAAAGGCAGCAATTCATGTAGGTGACTACAGCCAGTCAGTCACCCTCAGTATGTAACTGTCCCACACGTAGATGTTTGTAATGTGGTTGCTTACAACTAGACAAGATAAATCCCAGCCTGGTTTTCTGTGATAGGAAAAAGGTTTACAAAATGAAGTGGGAACAGCATCCACCAGAACACAGACCAAGCAATAGGTTTATCTGGGTATTTACATATATTCACCTTAGGCTTCCTATCTCTGGCTTTCCTCTCAATACATATCCTAAGCAACCTGCTACAATAATGATGAAAGTTTATCTTCCTGTGTGTTTTCAGTATAATTTTAATCTTCTTTAATATGGTACAAGCCTGTTCACTTTTTCCTTCTGAGATAACACCAAGACTTTGTTTATTTGTACATTCAAAGGAATTTCTACTTACCTATAAAATATAAAAAGAAAATACTGTTTATACTGAGATAATCTTTAAATTATTATCCTTCAAATGAAAAGGAAAATCTGAATGTATCATCATCTTTTCACTACTTGCTAGAAAGTTCTGTACCACAACCTTATCGCACAGTGTTCAGTGCTGAGTAATTTCTGAGCTGAGAGGGAAATCACCATTAAAGACCTGGAAATATGCATTTTGCTTCTGAAGACAGAGAATGTAACTGAAGTATAAGCAAATTCTGTGTAATTTAGTCCATAGGAGTAGATCAACTGCAAGCCATTAGAGATATTTGTCTGACAGATTATCAGAAATCATGGGGTTTAATTTCCTTAAAGAAATGTTCTGTTGTTTGATCACTTTTCCTTTCAAGACTGAGTCATGCTTGTGCTGAACTTTAATAGACATTAATTAGGGAATAAATAGAATTTAATTGATTTACTCCATATTTTTCACAATGTCACCTGGTTAAAATACAAAATCAGGGTTTAAATTTTCTGAGAGGCTAGCTGTGAAGGTTGCACCATTTCTGACTGACCATTCTGTAATGTTTTGAGTTCTGTTTTCTTACATATAAGACCTTGTAATGATTGAAGAAGTATTCTGTGAGACAAACCTACAGGGAAGCCTTATATATTTTACTAGGTTCTACCTGGAAACAAATAAAATGTGATTTCAGACAGACAAGTCCCTCTTTAGGTTTGAAATGCAAGTTGCAACTTCTAAAACTGTATATAGAATTCTTTAGCCGTATTCACAGTTGCTGTATTAAAGTCTGTTCTCATTTCCTCAGCCACACTGCATCCATATCTAGTTATCTGTTCAGTTTCCTTTCATCCACTGTTAATAGGATCCTTATATAGGTAGGTTCACTTTGGTTTTGCTGTCCTCTTTTGCTGTTAATGTATGCTTTGCAGTAGACATTTTTTCACTTCAAATACCAGGTCATGAAGAGAAGATATTTAGCTTTCCAGAAGAATTGTGATGCTATTTTAGTCAAGTGAGACATCATTTATATGACTTGACTTCAGACATTTGTGATTCTTCTCATTCTATGGTAGATGCGCAAGGTGGACAGATGATTGATATCTGAAAAGGAGTTATTCCTCTCCATTAACTGCAAAGTGATCTCAAATTGGGTTCCTCAAATGTAAACATCTAGGTTGATATTAATGTCCAGATACTAAATGTAGATGTCTGCATGTAAATTAGGTGTCGACTCCAAAATACAAACCAAACAATTGAATTGTCATAGGGTGTCCAGAAAATCTGTACAGAGATGACAGTAATGACAGAGACCAAGAAAGATTTTGACTTTGCAGAATGGCAGCTGCATGCTGGATGGAAGCCGCTAGGGCAAGCTATTAACATCAGACGTGCATTTGGACAACTGCATTGAGCACATCGTTAGTGGCATCCAGAAGATAGTTCAGCTCAGTCTACACATGATACCTGTGCTGAAAAATCACATCACGAACATACGTGTCTAATACCTTTGAGATTCATCATTATTAAACAGGTAAATCTCTTGTTATCCTTGTGCCATCTCCTTGTGGATGTCTGGTATCCTAGGGCATTATAAGCCTTCTTATGTGTTTGCATCTGAGCCCCATCCTGGACTATCATTAAATTTAGATGTTTTGATCTCACACTGAATCCCACCACTAAAAATAGGTGAGATTAGAATTGCTTTCCAATCTCTTTCTCCCTCATTCCTCTTCTGTAAAATGGACATAATGATACCAAGCTCACTGACATAGGGATGGTTTCTTAAATATGTTCTAACGTTGTTATAACTCCATTAAATAATTTTGCAAGATCCATGCATGAAAGCAGTGCCTACTAGCTGAGGAACCAGTCCAGTAGTTGTAGAGTGCTTTGAAACTCTTCAGAAATGAGCATTATAAAACTGTAAAGTAATATTTTTCAACATTTTTCTTAATTAGTCACTAAAACTGTAGAATTATATCTTCCCACCAAATAAATTTCATGCAAAGTTAAACATTTTAACTGACTTTGACATTTAAACATAAAATATGCTCTGTTCTCTCAGACAAATAAAAATCCTTAGTCCCTTGAATTTGCTTTGTCTATGTGTTCTAGAGGTAATTGGTATGACAATTAATGTGTGATGATGTCTGAAGAAATTCCTGAGACAATACATCATAACAGAGCAGCACGTTCAACTTGCAGTTAATGGACATGATGACTCTCATGTAGATGCAGGGAGTGATATATTATGGGTAAGCCAAGTGAAATATTTAAAATCTTCAGCAGGGTTATGTTGTATGTGCAAGGGAAAAAAAAAAAAAAAAAAAAAGTAAAAAAAAATCCAGAGCACAAAAAAGAAAGCCACATTTAAATTTGCCATTTAGCTGTTGAACTACATCCTGCTGATTGTGCTGCCAGTCATCAGAATGTGAATTTCATACATATCATGCATGAAAAGCCAAATACTTTGAAATATATCACAGACCTACAGCACAGTCCTGTTTCCTTTGGAAGCAGATGAGAGCCATTTAACTGTAGCTTGGTTAATGATTTCTGTCATTGTGCAAACCAATGAGACCTATACAATGTTTCATTTTATTTATTTTCTCTTTTGAATGTAAGCAACTATAATTGTATTCTTTAATTAAACCAATTTAATTATATTTTGCATGCTTAAATACAATATTTTTGCACTATGATGTACAACCCAAGACAAACAAATAATAATAATATAGCAAGCATCATTTTCATTTCTCTGCTCCTTTTAGCAGCCTTCCAGTGAAAGCTATTTTATTCAACAATGCTGCTAAAGATGTTCTAAATGCAAGGTCTGAGCAAGAAAGTAAAGCATTATAGATATAATACTACTTTGTAATGAATCCCAGGCATGTGGCCTAAAATTGTATGGACACCCAGATAGCTGAAACAGGAAAGGAAGATCTTAATTCTAAAGTACTTTCTCAAAAGTATATCAGAAAATAAAGAATACTATCTTTCTACAATATTGTAAAGCAAACATGAGCATCCTCTGAATGTTATGCAGCATCAGATATAATATTTTCCCTCTTTGATTTCACTTAAAGCCGATGGGTTTTTATATCTTTTTAAGCAAGCTGTGCATTTCTTTGATGGAAGTAACTTTTTTTTTGACTGCAGAATTTCAAAAACTTGTCCAGCCCTGCTAATGTTAACTCTTTGAGAAATATTAACATAGCTGACAAACTTTTTGAGTCTTTCATTTGTTTTCAGCATCTGAGGGTCTGTGTATTATTCTTCTGTCCTGTTTCATTGAGTTTTGTGTAGTTTAAATACATTTGTTAGAATATCAGATGAAAAGCAAATAAAGTAACCTGTATCTAATAAATATGTATTTTCTTCTTTTTCAAAAGAAAAATCTGATAGTGTTAAATGGTTAAAACTGACCTTATTAATTCAGACAACTAGTTCTCACACTTCTCACTATCTTACTGCCCTCCAAAATTATGCACTCCTTAGCTGCTAATGAAAGTGGCGTTCAAGTTTTGTTCCAAAGCCATCTATGATTTACTGTGTTTTTCTTGTTATGGACAATGTTTTCAGTATAACATGTGATATGTGAGCTTGCCATGTAAGATGGGAAAAAGAAAACAACAAAACAAAACCAAACCACAAATAATTCTGTCTCTACCCTGAAAAACATCCCCCCTGTATTTTATTATGCTCATAGTTTTCCACCTATTGCTTATGTATCTTGATACCTGTGTTACTGGATTTATCAAATTTTACAATCATGTATATCTGATTTTCACTGATCTGGAGAGATATTAGTTATCCTGTTGTTCATGGGCCACTGTTGTCTGTTAAACCCCCAAAAGCAGGACGTACAAAGGGCAGAATGGATTTCCAGACCTGAAAACTTTGCAAAAGTCTGCCTTATCAAGGCCGCAGAGGACAGACCAAATGACAGAATCATTAGAGGAAACATAAAAACTTCTACATATATTAAATACTCAAGTTCACCACTTTCAAGCATACTGGGTATTTGGGATTTTTTTCTTTCTTTTCTTCTTTTTTCCCCCTGAAATTTTAGGTGACTAGATGTCCTGAATGTCATACATGTTGATGTACTTCTTAGGCATATGGTTTAGTTGAGACCTTGTCAGTGTTAATGGTTGCACTTGATCTTGAAGTTCTCTTCCAGCCAAAACAATTCTATGATTTTAAGATCTGAGTTTTTCACTTACAACTACCATGATTCCACTGGCTTACATGCATGTCTTCTAGCCTCACCTCTCCCTGGAACACAAATTATTGGAGTCTGTGGAAGCATTCTGGGGAAAGATTGCTACATGTTTACCCTGTTGTTCCAATTATTCATGTATTCAATTTTCATTATAGTCTGAAACAGTCTAGACAGGCTTGTAATCTTATCTAGTCAGGACATTTTAGGGAAATTAAAAGACTATTTGATTTTCCTGAAGTGAGGTTAATTTTCAAATTATTTAAAGGCTAATTACTAACTGACAGCATCATGACACTATCTGTTCTACAGTTCTCTATATCTTATATTAAGATGCAGCCTCTTCTGACAACACTGTGGAGTGTTCTTCTATTCACTCCTGGAAAAGAATATTGCTACCTAGAGTTACATCCTCAATCTGTGGAAACTGCAATGGCTCAGTTGGAAATCAGTGCAACTATAGTAATTTATACCTGCTGAGGATCTGGTCCCTGGAGAGTGATAGGAAAAAAAGAAAAAATAATTAAAAAATAAAAAATAAAAAATAAAAAAGAGAAAAACATAGCAAGCTTTACTGATGTCTCATACATAACTTTGATTTTTATTTAGGCTTTCTTGGCCAAGTTCTCTTCCAGTGCTACTTCCCTGAAATTAATGGAGTTATTCCACCAGGGAATTTGATCTGCTATTTTTGGACCAGAGGTTTTTATTTTCCAGCAGAACAAAACATACTTCTCACAGCTGAAGGAACACTGGAAGGCTTTTGAGTTCATGACAAATTCCAGGCTGGACAAAATAAGCTGGTGATCAAGCCTTCACTGGTTATTGTTCAAACTTAATTATAGTGCAGACCAGTTGCTCAGCTTTCCAGTTCCATGTTGTAAGAAACATGTTTCAGGTAGGGAAACCTTCCAAGTTGGCTTCTTCACCAACCAGAAGACTTTGCCAGTGGTTTAGTTCTCATTCTGAGAATAAAATAAAGGATGTCAGAAGCCAACTGCCTCTGGCATTGTTCCACACATTATTGCTCTGTCAATTACTGTTCTCTTGTGATATTTGTCAGTGTTTCTGTTGAGACTAAAACATTCTTTTCATTCACTGAACAGAAGCATTATAAAGATAATGTTAAGTGCATGACATAAGCCTGTAAAAGCAAAGTCAGACACCAGCATTGGCCAGCAAAGGACAGGACATATTAGGTGCCAGTGAGACATGTTATGTAAATGCTCAGAAATTTCTTAGAAGCTCAAGGTGAGATGCAAGATAGAACATATGTGAATAAAGTGACCTTTAGATGGAGTTTTAAGACTTCTAAATCAAGAGAGGAAGCATTTGTTCTCAAAGATTTGACTGCAAATTATTTGACACTCTGGATTCAACTGCATAACTTATGTAGATGTTATAGGCTTTTCCTTGTGATTTCTAAATACAAGTATCTCCTTCTGCTGAACTATAATACCAGGTTAAACTCTAGTGAACATGCATGATAGGTCCATGATATTCCTTTTTCCCAGATGGATACCAGTGACAGAGGATTTTTAGTGTTTTCTTTAGTCAGTCCATGGCAGAGTCTCGATTGTTATGTCCGTGTCTTTGATATACTGATTTATTTCACTCTTTCAATGAAAAATTAATTTTAAGCAATTATCAATATGTTCATTGAAAATGTTTCCATCTTTCACAGAAGTAACATGAAAATATTTTTCCTGTTAAAATTATTTAAGGACAGGGGAAGGGTTGTCTCCCTTTCTATGTATCTGTGTTTCTATCTTTCTCTCCATGTTCCTTATTCTTCTCTGGGGAAAAGTGCAATTGAACTACACACCAAGCTTGGAAACCAAAACTACTGCAGTCAAATGACAAATGTCTGTGAGGCTAAAACTTGGTTATTTTGAAAAAATACCTTCTCTTAGCTTTCTTTATACAAGTCTAAAATAAACAATTCATTCAGAAATGAAGCTTATTCTGACTCAGAGCACCATTCTGCTGACGCTTTTCCTTGGGAGTCATTTTACTGTTGTTGATAGTTAACAGTCACTTTTGCGTTGTCAAATAATTTCAGGATTGAGGAAATCTGGAAACATTATTTCTTTCTGACCAGCTTTTTGTCTCCATGTAATTTTCCAATATATTCAGGTTTCATGAACTTTTTACACTATTCATGCTAATTTCATCATCATATCTTAAATGTGAGAGCTACCAGGTCTTAGAAAACCTCCTGAGGAGGTCCCAGAAAGTTCAGGCTACTGATGAGGGCTCTCTGAGTTTCTGTCTGCCCACTGTGTATCTCCTTTAGCAGTATCAGAGGAAAAAAAAAGATATCGTATTCTAAGAGATATTGAAAGGTCACTAAGGGGTGCATAATCACTATTTTAATAAGAATGTGATTAGCATTCAAGATAGAGGTTACCAACCAAATTAAGTTATTTGTCAGATGATGCATAAATTGTGCAGCAGGATATTGGGGAAACCATGAACATAAAAATAGGTTCCAGATGAATTAGAAAACTCATGGAAGGTAGGTCCAGCAGTGACTATTGAATATGATTCAAATGCGAACTCCATGAGAGAAAAAAACAGTTGCAGGTTGGAGAAATATGCCAAGAAAATAATGTCTGCGTATGTCCCTGTCTTTTTACAGACCATTGCTACTAGCTGCTGTTGGTCATCTAATTCACAACATCACTTTTTATATTTTTAAGGAAAAAAAATCAAAACTTTGTAATCTGAGTTGAACACTATGAGGAGATATTATAAGAGGCATGAGTTTCCCTTATTTCAAGAGAAAAAAAAAGCAAGCTAACTATACTGAGTACTGGTATACTGAAATAAAAAAATAATAATTATAAAGTAGGACAGCTATTGAAACCATTTGTCTTTTAGTCAGTGATTCATGATGAAATCTTAAAGTAAATTTGAATTTCAGACCCACAGCATATATTCTATTTATCAAGATTTCCAAACCATCCTCAAACCTTTGTTATTATTTGTATATCTACAAATTACTTTGTGCTATGATTTTTTCTAATTCAGTTGCTAATGGTTCAAAATAGTTATCATTTCATGGTGAAGAAGGTATTACTACACATCTTAGCAGTATTTTTTTTGATGTGCAGGTCTTTATTGGTTTGATAGAATATTATTTACAAGGAGAACAAAAAATTGTTAGCTCTTCTTTTAACCTAGAAGCCTACTGAGAAGCAATAGAAAAATACAGATGCTTGTGTAATATTCTGGAATATGCTTGACATAGAGGAGAGGATCTATTTAAAGAGACATGATATATGTTTTAAATAAATGGAAGTATTGTAAAATCTTACTGTATCCTTTAAAAGTAGCTCTGTTGTCAGAACACTGAAAAAAAAAATCTTAATTTCAGTGATGAGTATAAGGATGAAGGAAATGATGAATTCTTTATATGCTGAGTACAGCTAACAAAACAAAATCAAATATATTTTCCCAATATCCCTTGAAAATAAAGTGGTAAATTAATAGTAGCGTATTTTGGAGGGTATTACCAGGAAAGTTCTATCTGAGCAGACACATTATATAAAAATATTTTTTGATTGTATTTCAGTTCTCACAAATAGTATAAAAAGAGAAGAAAAAAACCAACCAAACAAACAAAATAGAAGTAATAAATGAGAGGCAAAATCATATTTTAAGTTATCAGAAGTATATAAATAACACCTGATATTTAGCCTTGATAAACAAAAACCTGTGCTGCAGAAATGGTTATGAAAATTTACTTTCCCAGGAAAAATATATACTTGTGTAGTTTTTGATGAGAAGATTGACACAATAATAGTAGGTAATATTTGATCTAGTGTCTTAATAATCATATTGAAGTAGAGTAGTTTATTTTCCTATCACAGGAGTAAGCAGGATTTTGTAAAGTGGTGTTTTTAAAGGGGAGTTGCAGTTAGATTATTTTGTGGGTTTTATAGACTAAGCAAACAAAATATTGTGACATAGTTATTTCAGAGCTGGTTGCAAAGTTTCTGACCCTTCATAGGTACATCTGTTTTGCTTCTTCAGTGTGTACTTAATAAGCAAGCAACACGCTTTTGAAAAAGGGACATTTAATATGCCGTCTCTTAGCTAGTTCACAAACATATCTTTTATTCCTTGGTAGTGCCCCTCTTTCAGAGGCGTCTAGCAATTATCTTTGACCCTGAAATTCTGACCTACTTAGTGTGACAGAGTGAAACTTTCCTTAAACCACTACCCAAGAGACCAGTAAAAATTGGTCACCTACCACATATGACCTTTAACTAAATCCATAGAAGACTGCAGTGAAATCTTGGGAGCTACATTAAAGTAATTGTTTAAGATAGGATTATCTTCTAGATGTAAGACAGGATATAAATATTTTGTTCTCATAAGGTTTATCTTCCTTAGTTTAAAATTCTAATATGGTCAGCAAAGTATTTTTTCTAGTAGCTGTTCTTTATTGGCAATACTAAGATCTTTTCCCAGTTAATAGCTTGCAGAGAACGACAAGTTAACTACCAAAGCCTATTACCATGCTGGCAATATTGATGATGCTGTCAGTGCTTCAGGTAGACTAAAAAGGGAATTGCAACTTGTTTCTGTGTCCAGTCTCGCTGCAGTCTTGTCTCTGGCAATGAGGTTGATCAGTTGTTAAACTCTCAAAATGCTTCATTTGCACCATGATAAACAAACAAACAGTAAAACAAACAAACAAACAAACAAACAAACAAAACCCAGAGCAGCAAAAACAACAAACAAACAAGCAAACAAAAAAATACCCCTACCTATACTGTTTCTTCTTATTTTTGTCAGGACCATGCTAAGTACATGATCCAAAACTTGAGAACTCTTTGAGAATCCTTCTAATGACTAAAACTGATGCAAAATGACATAGATTTAAAGAAATCATGTAATTGTTACATGACTCTTTTAAGTCCTTGAATGCAGAGACTGAATTACAAATGGAAATTATTTCTGAAGACAAGGTCTTTGAGTGATAGGTGGGGTTTTATTGGAAACAAACATCAGAACATTTCTGTGAACATGTGGAACTTACAGTCAGTTGGACTTTTATAATTCATTCCTGTCATTTTTTTATATATTTTTTTTTTTTTTTGGCAACAAAAGAATCTGTTGTATGAGATTTTAGATTATAAGAGCACAGATTTTTTGCTGGAAGGTGTTAAACATTATGTGAGATGAGGGATACCAGCAGGAAAAAAAAAATCAGGACAGAGGAGTATCAAGAAAGGAGAACAGGAGAAATAGAAGAAAATGGATAATGAGGAGGAAATTATGGAAGAGCTGCTCATGTAAGTTCAAAGTTGTGAGTTCAAAGATGTGTAGAGTTCGATTGTAACGCTGTGGAGAAATGAAAAGAAAGACAGTGATGAAAACTGAGACAATAAATCATGAAAGTACTGACACTGTGTATTATGACAGAATCTCTAAAAGAAATATTAAAATGTCAAATGAGCAGTTAGTTTATCTCCTAAGAAGGAAGGTGGCACCTAGAATGAGATACCAACAGGAGTGTTTTGGAGAGGTGAGATATAGAGGTACTTTCTCTTGTCTGCACCAAAGTTTTATCAAAGTAACAATGGAAAAAAGGTTCTTCTGATGAAATATTTCAACAGTGAAAGACAAGATACCAAAAAGATTAATTGTTTCTTGGGATTGTAGTCATGTCGGTGCAATCTTTCTGATAAGCATGCTGGCTTTATACTTGCAGGTAGTGCCTTTTAACCTATGGACTCATCCAAGTGTGACTTCAAAATTGGAAAAGGAAATAAAATATGCTTTATTATCACTCTTTTGTCAGTTTTTTTTTTATTCAATAAATTGTTTCATCATTCTTTTATTTAAGAAATGAAGCAAAACTTGGGAAATTCCAAGAGAAAAAAAAACACATTTTTTTCTGAAAATGAAGCTTAGTTGCTAAGTGCAACCATGCACTAATTTGCTGCCTTATATTTAAAACCCAAACACTTAATGTCAGGGGAATTAATAGCTAAAGATATCATAATGCATATGTTGAATATATTTTAGATGTAAGAGGATTACTCTGATCAAACAGATGGAAATGCATATTTCATCACACTACAGCCTTAATTCTCGCCTAAAATAAACAATGTTTTCCCATCAGTGCTTTCAGAGCATAGCACACAACACTACAGAAGAAACAGCTATGACTGAGGTTTTCAAAAGCAGCCAAGGGATCTCAACAACTTGTTTGACTCCCTGGGCTTTATAAAATCCTTCCTAAAACTCTAATCTGCACACAGCGAACATGCCTAAAAGAAGAGGCAGTTCTGAAATGTATGAATACATAACATTGCTTTTCTCTTAAAATCTCTAGTCTCTCTTCATCCGCACTTGGCAGTGTCTACAGACTATTTCTACAGTAATTTTTTTTTTTTTTTTTCCTCCTGATGAGGTAGACTTAATATTTGAATGTTTAAGGCATACAAAGTTTTCCCTGAACTAGAACAGAGGTGCTGCTTCTGGTTACTCAAGGTAATCTTGTTTATACATTTATAATTGTTCCTGAACCTGTCCTGATTTTCTCTATTCCCAGTAGTAGCTTGCTTTATTGCTAATAAAATGTTTGAACATAAAAATGTAAAGGAAAATGTATTTTAGGGAAAAGTCAGAGAGCACATCTTCAAGTAACTAATTAATTAGTATGTGATCTTACAAAAACACATCTTCAGAAAAAAAGCGCACTAAAATAAGAGCAAGAATATAGATAGAAGTATCAACACTAATATCCAAATAGTGTTTACATATATTTGTAGTAGATACTATAGCTTCAGTATCTAGAGTTCATATTTACTCACATTTTTTAAGTACAAGTGTGTCATCAGTACAATGTGAACAGGGGGTGAGGGCGAGAAAGACCTGTGAAGAACATCACTCAGTATTCACCACATTGAAGTCCTTTCCTCATCAATGGTTTCATAGATTTAGATTATTTTTCCTGTCCTTTCCATTGTGGGTGCAAGGATCCTCACTTGCAGCACAAACTTCATCTTTTGATACTGAAGTTAGTTTAAATGCTAGTATCTCAGAGCCATTATCTTACTTCCAGGCTTATTCACAAAGAGGATCCAGAAATAAGAAAGGGCTATCTTCTTTCTAACTTAATGAACTGGCATTGTTCAACCGTTCCGCTTGAAAGTCAGAACTTCTAAACTGGTAATACAAAGTTAATCATCTGGCATATGGCTATTGAACAGATTTGGCTAAGTCTCAGCTTGAGTTCTGTAATAGCTTTTGATTATCCAGGTCCAACTGCAAAAAAAGTCATTGCATTATCAATGTTACTGCTTCCTAGTTCTTGTGGGTTTTGATAAATGTTCCTGGAGCAAATGAGAGAGGAAACTGTGCATTGAAGTCACTCCTGTCTCTGCTGGAAAAGAATGTATTTGTAGTTTCTTGTAATGAAGGAATAATATTCTGTCCACAGTGGTCTAATTAACAATCTAGAAAAACTCTTTGCCAATACTTCCTTATAAACATGTGGGTGAGGATAAGAATAAGGAAGTAAAGGTAAAATTTAGTTCTTCACTTAACATTCAGAAATGTTACGATTTTATGCAACACTAAAATAATTACTGTATGTGATATTAAAGACAATGGCTGAATTAATTAGATATCTTTTAATATTACAATAATAATGAGTTCTTAAATTCTTGAAGACAGCTGAACAGAGGAATATGTATAAAAATCAGTTTTCTTAGAACAGTCAACCTTGTGGATAGGATGAAAAGTTTATCTAATGCAGTATCTTTAACTCCAGCCACAGCCACTGGCAGCTGGAGGCAAGTACCAAATCACCATAATGGACAACATTTCCAGTTGATGACATATCAAGGAGAATCACTGCTGTCTTCACGATAAGGCTGACTCTCCTTATGTCTTTATCCTGCATGGTGGAAATGCACTTTTTTCTCTTCTTATCCTTTTAGAATTACAATACACTTCAAGTGGCAGTTTTGCTTTATGGCAGGTAGTGTTTCATAAATAAACAGTTGAAGAACTCTCTGAAAGAATTTGGAGAAATACATGTTCCCCAATTGTTGATGCTGCTGACCAGTTATGTTCACAGCCAGTAGTCAAAAGTCACATCAAGTCTTTCTATTCATTGATTTTTAAAGTAGATTTAGTAGTCTCAAACATCACTGCAGCTTATTTTGCTCTTAACCATATGTGTCCTTGCAGTATAAGATGTTCTATACCTATACTGTGCCATGTGCCAGTATATAGAGGAACTGTCCTTAAAGACCAGCCTACATATTTTAGAAGTTGTCTTCTGTATTGAAACAGTAAGGTCAGAGAAATGAAGTCTTCAATTTCAGAAGAAACTCAGCCTGTTTACAGACTGAATTAGTTTAAAAAGTGTTTATTCCCACAGTTTCCCACTGGAGTCAGTACTGATTCCTCCACAAAATGAAATTCCAGCTATGTTTTTCCATCTGTTACCTTATGATTTCTCAGTCCTTCATTTGTTAACATTTTCTGCATTTATTCCCAGCTGTGGGTATATTTTTTCAGTGCTGTGAGATTGATAACAAAAAGCCACAGCAGTGTTTGGGGATTTTCTTTCTCTTGTTCTATAGCACCCAGAAACTCTTCTACCAGAAATGGAACAACTGGATTTTTAAAACAATTATTCCCATTTCTTTGTATCAGCTTTTAGCTTTGCAGGCATCCTTGGGGGGGCGGGGCAGGTAGGGATGGGGAGGTGGAGAAACTGGGAGATATTTGATAATTAGTCAGGATGAGACAGGTAAGAGGTGTGGTTATTGTGAGATGAATCATACCCCAAGCTTCATGTATGCTTAATGCTTCTAATTCTCCTGGGCTGTAATTATCTCAGGATAGGAAAAGAGCTATTTTTAGAAATGTCATTTTGCTTGATGCATTGGAATTGAAGAGCTCAGGCAGCAGACTCAAGGAGTGGGATTTTGTGGCCCTGTAAAGGTTGAGACACCAGCCATTTCTCAGTAATAATCTGAGAAGAATGAAACTCAATTTCCCCATCCCAGGAAGTCCAGCAGATCTTCTGAGACTTTGATTTGTACCTAGTAAGTGGTTCTGTTTTCCTCTTCTTTGTTCTGCATGGTTACTTTATCTGTCTTTCTGCAACAGTTTCACCCTTCGAGTCTGCACTGTCCCCAGAGCATCTCTCAGAAGGATTCCCTGGTCCCTCTTCAGCTCCATCTCTATATTCCTCTGTTCCCATACCTCCCCAGACTGCCTTCAAAACCAGCCTGTACCTTTAGCAAATCCCATTCTGTATTTTTTTCATCTGTTTGCTTACTATTTACATCCTCTGTGATTTCAACATCCCCAAATCAAATGCTTCACTGACCATTTGGTACCAGACTGGGATTGAGGGTGTATGGGGTGCAGACAGAAAGGACAAGAGAAGGAATCTCAGCAGAGAGAGTAGCTGAGACTGTAACCTGTACAAGTCATGAACACATCTCCGCTCTGTACAACTTTCATTGCACTTATGCCCTCAGCATGTCCTGCTGCTAAAAAGCAGCCTGGGATTTGACATTTATTACCTGATGTATTTAGTGAGTTTCCCTTTCTGTCCTGAAAAAATCCCCTCGTTCCCAGAATGCAGAGATACACATTAAAAAAAAAAAAAAAGATAAACTTGTACAGTGTTAGGTGCTGGAACTACAGACTAGGAGAATGAAATCTCTATCCAGCAAATTATGCAGCTGCTATCTGTGTCACCATTTGCAGTAGAAAAGAAGTCTCTCTCTCTCTATTCCTGGCTATACATAGCTGGTTGATTTAAGGTACAGGTTCCACAGCAGAGAAGAATATATGTAGCATTATTCATTTGTTTCAGAATCAGAAGGGTAAAAGTGAGAAAAGCTGTGGGCTGAGGTAAAGACAGTTTAATAGGTAGAGCAAAAGCCACATGCACAAGCAAAGCAAAGCAAAACATGAATTAATTCACCACTTCCCATCACAGGGAGGGGTTCAGCTATCTCCAGGAAAGCTGGGCTCCACCACATGTAATGGTTATGTGGGAAGACAAATGCAATCACTCTGAATATCCCACCCTTCCTTCTTTTTCCCACAGATTTATAATGCTGTGCATGATATTGTATGGTCTGGAATATCCCTTTGGTCAGTTGGGGTCAGCTGTCCCAGCTGTGTCCCATCCCAACTACTTCTGCACCACCAAGTCTACCCCCTGGTGGGATGGTGTAAGGAGCAGAAAAGGCCTTGACTCTGTGTAAACACTGCTCAGCAATAACAAAAACACACCTGTGTTATCAACACTGTTTTCAGCACAAATCCAAAACTTAGCCCCATACCAGCTACCATGAAGAAAATTAACTCTATCCCAGCCAAAACCAGCACACTTACCAAGGGAGATTTAATAACATACTTTGGTGCTTTGCTAAAGTCATAATCTCAAGAAAGTTGCATAATACAGGATCTTTTGGAGTTCTTTTTTTTTTTTTTCTTCAGTATAACTTCCTTAAAAACACTGGATTTATTGTGGATATCTGACTGGTTAAAAAAGATCAGAATTTGAAATCTTTTGGTTGGCTTTCCATTTACCAGGATTAATCAAAGGGTTGTATTAGTTAAGGCTATTACACCAGCACTTAATCAAGTTCTTAATCAAGTGCTAAATATTTGTGTTTTTTCCTATCTTTTAATCCCACCCTTCCTCAAATCATCTTTTGTTAGTAATATAAATAGGTGATTCCTTTTAAAATTAAAATAATACTCTTTGATGAAAAATATGCATAAAATAGTTATTTGTCTCCCTTAGATCTTAAAAATGGACACTTGTGCCTTTATTTTAAGTTCTTGTGGTCAGGAATGACATAGGTGGTCTATGGGATATAGTGGCTGTAGTATTTGATAATTCACTGTCCTAGGGGAGAAAATATGATCTCATAGATAGAATAGCAGAGTACTTCTTTCTTTTCATGATTTTGCTTTATAATTTGGATATTATAACCTAATGTTAAATGACAATAAACCTCCCTTTCATTATACTAATATATGTCTGCATACTATTTTGATAAAAGGACTTGCATGAGCTGTTTTCAGAAACCCACTGCAGCTATTGCTGTAAGAAGGAGAGGATAAAAATGTTTGAGTATTAATGACCTACTGTACCATAGCTTACACATCACAGAGTGGAATGTCTGAAGACATTCACGGCATGTACCCGTCTGCTGATACTTGAATAGCTCCTGGGAACCCACTTCAATGTCATTTGCAAGTTTGCCAAGAAGACCTTTATTGATCAGAATGTCAATTATGGTTTCTTATATGCTTACATTAATTACCCTGTCCAAGAGAGTGTAGCAGAATGAAAGCTATCATTGCTGATACTAGGCTGTCAGAGTATGAATTTGTACCTCCTTGAGAGCACAGAGAGAATCATTTCAAGGATAAAAATGCACTGAAGATTTTGCACACAGCAGTCATGTCACATTCTGATGTCCAAGATCTTTTCAATATTTTCTCTTTCAGAATAACAGAAGTTCCATCTATTTTTTTCATAATCATATTGGAAATGTAGTACTTTGTTGATTTGTGCAGTGTTAGATTACCAAAGCATTAAAGGCAAGCTGCTGAGGAAGTTTAGAAGTCTACTTTGTAAACTATCACACAGAATGTAAACATAACACATGGATTTTTTTACTGATTAAGTAAACTAAAAATTTAAGAAACAAAATTCTCCCCACATCAAATTCTTCAGACATTTCCATGAATTATAAAAATAATTTTATGTTGGTGAAATAAAATATTAATTAAATTTGAATTTAACTATACTTTAAAACATTTTATATGAACTTTTACATTAGGAAGTAATGGACTGTCACAAGCAGTCCATGTCCTTCTCACATGGTATATCTGGAACAAGGTTTCATGCTCCCTTGCACAGAGTCAGATATTGAAATAATAACCTTTTATCTCAGAGGGTAACACCAGCTCTTCCAGATATTTCACAATACACATCTTTCCACCTTTTCTGTTTTATGTATTCTGTACATTGTCCAAAGCAGAGAAAACCTCCACACCCCTATCACAGTGAAGATGATAGAAGAGAAGACAACAATATTAAGTTGTGTTTTCTTTCTAAATGAGTATATTTTATCTATTCTGAAGAACGTGGGTGTCTAAATCAGGCACACTGTTCTCCAAAAGAGAAGAGAAAGCTACATTTAGTCATTTTTCAAGTTTCACCTCAGTAGACGTCGAGAAAAATTGCTGTGTTGATGATTGAATAGGATGTATGAGAAATTCAGCTTGGAGTGACTTAAAATGTCTTCTGCCTTAAACCATTCAAATAACATTTTATAGTGACTATGCTAAAAAAGAAAAAAGCCCAAGAACCCTTTTATGACAGCAAGAATGAGGTGCTATAAAGAGTGCACCTTGTGTAACCACAATTTGCCTTTGTCTCTGTTTTTTCTGTACTCTGGAGTTTATAAAGCCTAGGACAGGCTCAAGGAAAAATTTCTTCTCTTTTGTAAGGATGGAATAAGAACTAATGGGACTAAGTTAAATTTATGGGGAAAAGAAATCAAAACAAAAAAAAAAAAAACCCAAACAAACTGAAACCCCCCAAAATCCCAATTTTGACTTCTCATAAAAAAAGAGTAATAGCATATGTCCAGAACTGTATCATTGAGCACAGTTTGCCTTTCTGAGCTTTTATTTGCTACATACTGTTCAAAGCAGGTTTTTCAGCAGGTTTTCTCCATGCAGAAATATCATGGCCAGATGAGGATCCAAAGGAATAGTCCATACAAAAGCTGCATAGTCATAATATTAAATCAACATATTTCCTTGTCATACGCTTCACTGCATCCTCTTTTGGGGTCAGCTTGTGCTGGATGGGGACATACATTAGAATATAGATAATGGGCATCTAGATGAGGTATTCTCAAGGTGACTTGTGACTCTCGTACTTTCCAGATCCTGTTCAGTTTTATCACAGCACTTGAAAAAGGTCAGTACCATCATTGGAAGTAATGCTTTAGTTATGATTTCATGCACCATCTCTTCAAAACTGCTCTATATTCCCTTTTTTTAAGGGAGCTGTTAAGCCATCTTTGGTAGAGGTGACAGAGGTTTCCTGGGTCACCTTGAACCAACCACTTAAAACAATAATAAAATCATAATAGTAACACCTCTGTATTTTAGAAGGCCAATGTAGATGAATAAATCAAGGGCCTTCAGTGAAAATTTAATGACCATGTGTTATAAGAGTCACTAATTTTTAGGAAACAGCTGGATGTTTATGATTTATATGCTTAACTCTAAATGAATTTTCAAAAGATGCTGGTAAGAATGAATGGGCTTTATGTACTTATTTTCTTTTCTACTGTACAGTTTCTATCTTATAAGGGCATTAGTAAGATAGATTCATTAATATTTTCTAGACTGAGATACTACAGTGATAAACACTAGAGCAACACCACTGAAACTATTAGAAGTTTCTTATGCAGGCTTTGGATAATGGCATTAATTAGGGTAGGGAGTGTCATAATGAAATTAAACTAAACAGCTTTTGTTTTGTTTTGTTTTGTTTTGTTTTTACAAATGGCAAACCACATGGAGTAGGGAGAAAAGTTGTCAATAACCTTTTCTGGAAAAAGTTTCTGCATTTCTGTAGAAATCCTTGAATGTCTATGTTTGGTTTTCTTTATTCTCTAATATATATGTGTAGAGAAATGATTCATTATCCTGATCTTTATTATCATTTTAAATGTCCACACAAAACCACCTAATTGTGTAACATTTTTACACTTTTCCTTTATGTGCATGTATTCCTTGTTATCCTATTTGAATTTTCCCAATATTTGTATCGAAGTCAAATAACTATAGAATGATATGTCAAATTTGTGAACCAGAGTACATCTGGATCTGTCCAGGGGAAGTGGAAACACCTGTGTAGTCCAGATTTATCAGGTCATCGGCAAATTTGCATATTTCTTGTCCAGATGAACACGTATTGCACACAGAACACATAAGCACACAGATACAGAATTATATAGGACTGCTCACTGAAAAAAAGCATGGAATATTCCTGGTACGGGGGACAGCTCTTTTCATAGTCTCTAGCTGAACTGTCACAATCACTAATCTGTTCTGAAAATTTTTCATATTATGTGACCTAAAAGTTCCATTGTCCATTAATAACCTTCAGAGCTACCCAATCTTCCCTGCAATATATGCATTAATGATAGATGAAACACCCAAAGAAGAATCTAGATCATCAGAGGAGAAAACAAACAGGTTGGTATTGCCCTTATAGTATTTTATTGATCGAGAGCATTTGCAGGAGCTGAGTAAAGGCTTTGCTGAGGTTTGACTAGTATTGCCATAGCAGTTCATACTGATAGAAAAGGTCAGAGGAGTTAGAAGTATCTGGGTTGCTCAGATGGCTGATGTTGTCAGCTTAAAATAATCCATATTTGAGTTTCAAGGGATGAATAAGTCAGATTCTACCTCCGAGAGGATAGATCATACACGTTTTTGTTTACTAATGCCTGTGGTTCTCTTGAAAGCCCTTTACATGGGCATACATAGTATCAGAAGCATATAAGGACTAAACCTGTATTTTCTCCAAATCTGTCTTATTAAAGAAGAGAATGGCAATGCAAGATGTGAAGAGACATCATGCATGCCATGGTGTCTCTCCTTTTTGTCACGTCTTCAATTACATGTGTGGTAGAGAGCAGGTTCTGTGTTGCTGTGCTTTTTATGACATATCTGATGGGAATGTACCTATACTTGTACTCACCTGTAGCTGACTATGCCAGTATTGCTACATACTTTGTCTTTATCTAGCATTCAAATACAAAATGAGCTTTGTAATAATTTCTCCATTTATATTAGACATTGCTTGCCATAAAAATTATGAACAGCTGTGCAAGATAGAATTAGCTGGTCAGATGTTTTCCTTCTTTTTTTTAAAGGAATATCAAGTTTTCAATTTCCTGGAGTTTTTGAGGTAACCAACCACTGTGTGGAAAATGAAGATTCAAACCTGAAATATTTTGTTGGGGGCAAAAATATTTCTGTTTTAAATAATGGCCTGTCTTCTTCATGGAAGCTGAACTTCTGCCAGAAATCCCTAATCTTCCTTTTGGCCATTATAAAATAAGTGTGTGAAAACTTCATTTTCATCTCTTGGAGATAGGCGACTTCCAGCCAAGGCTGCACAGAAGAATAAGTGTTTTGTATTTAGCAATATATAGATGTCTCACCTATAATGTTCAAAGTTTTGCATCTATATGCTCTCAAGATGAACATCCCAATAATTAGAAACCTTTCTCACAGCATATATCCTCTGTGTTTCAAGTACATTGAAAAGTTACGGCTCTCTTTTTCACTGGCAAAACCAAACTCTCTTTACTGGGCAAGCTGGTGATTTTCTGAGCTGACAACTGTCTTCTAGTTTCTGTCCTGTATCAGGAAATGAGGTCATGACCAGTTTTATGGGTGTAATCATTTATTTGGCTATATTTTATTATCTTCATCAAGTAGTGGGTTTCTTGAGAGCACATGCCTTTGTGAAAGAATTTTATGGAAAATAGTAAATGAGTATTTTACCAGAAATCTCTGCAAACGCATTGAGAAGCAGTTAAGCCGTTCAGTGAAGTGATAAGTATTGGTGCTTTCTTAACAGTACAGAAACACCTACAATAAAGCCTCAGAAGTCCTTGTTTGCTTGAAAAAAATGAGTTTCTTTTTGTCATGTTTGGAATAAATTTTCTCTGGATCAAAGTGATTTTATGATAGGGACACTGATAATACTTGACATCCTTTCTAGTCTCACAATTAGTCATGTTTGGGCTTAGTCAAAGTGTTATAAATACTTTTGCAAATAGTTATTGAGCTTTGAAATCATAGGACTATGAAACAAGCTGTCCTGGACTATCCTTCCTAACCCTCACATGTCTCATCCTCTTGAAGAAGGTCTTAGGTACAGAAGAAATTCTGAAATCAGGAATTTGTATCTTTATCTTCTGAGCAGAAATGAAGAAAGAAAAAAAAATAAATTGGACAAATCTGCCAGTAAGATAAGACATTTAGTTTGCCAGACATAGTAGAACTACTCCATAACCAAGAATTTGCTTAACCAGTGGTCTCTGATAATATTAATATTTTCTATTTTTTTCTGACTTAGCAGCTCCAGTGCAAGCCTGAAGGTAATCAGTAGATCACAGGATGTTCTAGAAGACTTTCACAGTGATTATAAATTAACACCAGTCATAGGGCATTTGTCTCAAAAATTTCTTGTGCACCATGGTTACAGTTGTCTGCATTCATTAAAGTAACTGGAATTAGGTATGGTACTGTGAGTATAAAGGTTTCTGTTTCCAAATGCATTAGGTACCACTGGCAGCTATATCCTTTCTTTACAGGTGTCAATCAAGGCTGATGTTTCAATAGGGAGGACATCTATTTGAACGTACTTTATCTGTGTGTGTTCAGTATCCCAAAGTTCCGCAGTGATCTCAAATGCAAATAATTTCCTGAATGCAGAGCAGAGCTAAGCAGACTGAGGTAGTTTAAGTGTAACATTGTTTAATAACTTGTCTCAGCACTGATAAACAAAATTTACCCTAGGAAAACTATTATCAGAAGCTTGCTTTCACAGATGAGCTTTTAAGCCCTTGAAACATTAATGTCTGAATTGTGACAGTTCCTATGACATCTGCCTCACATAGATGGCAACAGATGGATCTGTACCAGATGCGATGTTAGAGATATTTAACAACATAAGGAAATGTTCTTGGAAACACAAAGCAAAACAGAGACATGGTAAACCAAAAGCTAATGCTTTATGGAAGGTAGGTGCCTAAATTACATGTTAAAAAGGACATCAGTAAGCATTGTGGTTAAAGTATTCATCTGCAGCAATGCTGTAGTATGCCTGGGATTTGAAAGATCTGTCTCCCACTTCCCAAAGAAAGTCCCAACAGATCTTTTTTTTGGAAACTGATATGTGCCTTAAAAAATAATTGCAAAAACAGCAACCTGCTTTATACAAATCAATCTGTTCCAATAAAACACAGAGTTTCAGTAAAAAAAAAAACAAACCACAACTTTTTATCTGCATTCAGTGCCCAAATTTTCCTGTTTCTAAGCTTCAGTGTTATTTTCAGTCTCATTCACAGAAACATGTCTGGTTGCTTTCCTTTTACTTGTTTGATACATCTTATGCTCTAAGTGCTTAACACTATGAGCATTTCACATTCACTTGTTTGATGACCTTCAGTATTTCAACCTAATTGTTGCTGTCATCCTTAAGATTGTGGAGTATCAGGACACATGAGCTAAAAAGCATTTCTGTACAATCAAAGATAAATTCAATAAATAGGTAACAAGAACTTTACACTATATGATTTGAATTCACGAATAAAAGACAATAAAACCCATTAATCTATAGTACTCTAAAGCTGCTCACCATTTTTCAAGGTTAACCATGCTTAATAAAATACTTTTTGCAGTGCAGCTGTAGAAAACATTATTGAATGAGAGGCTGTTAGTTCAAGAAAACATTTCAGGGAAACAAGATACTTTTTTTTTTGTTTCTATGAAATTAATGCTTAAACTCATCATGAGCTCTCTAGATAGAAAGAAATCGTTTATTGAACAGACGACATTACACAGTTATTTGAAATCTAGAAGCTCTTTTTAATAGAAGCCAAAGATAAGCGATTTAAAAGAAATACCTCGTCCTCTACCCCTCCTTTTTGTTTTGTTTTGTTTGTTTTTCCTTTTGAGAAGAACTTTGAGAAGGACCTTATTCACAAAATGTGAAACATAATATATTGAAAGAGTGCAACTTCTAAACATTTCAGCGGAGGTTGCCATTAGGACTATACAGGTATACAGAATGCATATTTCATTATGAAATTTCTGTATACATAGATATCTATGTACTCCTTAAAATTTAAAACACTGTTACTTCTTCTCTGTATTGCAATTTCCTCTGTTACCTGTCATAAGGATTTTGAGTTTTAGCAGGTCTTTAAGGAATCTGCTTTTTATATCTCAAGCTTCAAATACATCTTTTATGTGCCAAGATCCATTGGAAGGTTCCTCATCTTGTGTGCAGTTGTGAATAAGCTGACAATCACAATTTCCTACAACCTAATCAACAAATGAAGAAATCTAAACAAGTTAACATTACATTTTCTTATGCTCAAAGAGAGCATAGTACTTATACAAGGTTTATTGCTTTTAAACAGCGAAGCTCAAGATTATTCAGAAGTCTTCATTGTACAAATCTGGAGGTAAATTTGCTGTCTCCATGAACTCCTGAGGGAATTAGCTGGTTAACCTCTAGGTGACATCTAATCTCTAGGTTACATGAATCCCACTCACTCTACATTCAAATTATTGTGGACATCTAATTTAACTTGATACATGATAAATATCTGGGCTAAAGCCTGATTCTTATAGTGGAGTCTGATATGTGGTGTTCATCTAGCTGTCCTTCTGGTGCAACAGTTACTGACACTTGAAGTTTTCTTCAGTCATGATTACACCCTTTTTTCCTACAGAATATTTTGCGTCCAAAATCTCCCAGCTGGATAACTACATTTCTTTGTTTCTCAGGGTATATCTTTACCTAAACCTTCATCATCATGTTTCCCTGGACTGTGACAGTTAAGTTTGGCAGTTCAGGTTGTCTTATAACAGCAACCAAGCATCCTTCATGTTTTACAGTCCAACTGGTTTGGCTTTTTTTATCTTGTTAACCTTTCACTTAATCAGAAATATCTTCATTTTATCATTTAAATTAAGACTAGGAATATTAAATAGCAGTTGAAGAAGAGTGCTATTGTTGGGTCACCTTGTGCAATGAGTTCTTGCACAAAATTAACAACTGCATTTTCCAATCTGTTATTAAAGCATATTTAATCCACCTATCATAGGATTTAATCCATGCATCTTGCATAAAATTTAACTTTTAATCATGATGCTATGTGATACTATGATAATTTTTCATATATATTTAACTGTACTGTACCTACAAGACTTGTACATTTTTATTTGGTTTATTATTTTATGTTGTTATTTTATTTTGTTTTATTTTATTTTATTTTTAATAAGTTTTAAAACTTTCCTTCCTGAATCCAAGTGCTTCTAGTCTGCAGCTATTTGTGAATATCAGCATCATAAATGGAAATGCTGGATGCAAATAAGCCTTACCATATAACTTTGAAAATGTGTTCATAGTTCTTTTTTTAGATGATCCAATCCAACTCTTATTTATTTAGTTGATTAATTGTGAAATAAATCAGTTGGATAATCTGCCACCATTTGTAAACTTAATCTTATCTCTGTTTTAACTTTCTTTTAAAAAATAATACTAAAACAATGCCTTTTATAACCATAAAAGGTAAACAAGCATTCTCTGTTTCCCTCCCTCCAAGCTTTCATTTCCATTTTCAGATGAATTCCTCTTCTTCTGAGTAGCATGGTATTTGGAATAAGGATAAATAGTACTCAATATTTTCTCCAAATCTATTTTATTGCTCTCTCTTTTCTGTCTTTTCTTTTTCTCTAGTCTCTCTTTCTCTTTTCAGTTCCTGTTGGTAACATCAACATCCTATCTATCTCTGAAACCCAGTGGTGGTGACCTGCTGCTGCTCCACTCCCCCATTGTCAGTGGTTCAACATGATATTTTTTACCTGCTTATGGCTTGACATACCATCTGATACATGCCTAGATATCTATTTGCCAGCACTTATCCAATGTCCTTATATCAGTGCCTCCAAAACTGCTTGCAATTTATTTCTTCTCATTTGAATAATATGGCCTTCACAATGGGTCAGAGAAAGGACACAGGTTTTTTAATACCAGTAGAAGAAACAGCTCAGTTCTTTCTGTGTTGTGTTTGCAATGACTGGATTTCAAAAATGCTTTGCAGGCACTAGACGACTGAGATAAGTTATGCAAACAAAATAGGTATACCAATATGGAGTTTAACCTTCTTTGTGCTGGGTGGAATCCATGTTCCCTATGCAGGGCCATAACATCCACTTGGACTTGTCAAGCTTATTGGGCAAAAAGCACTATTTTTCTTAATTTAATTTTTCTAATACATGAACTAGTACTGTGAGAACACATGCAAAATTTTTTTCTTTCTTATCTTTAGTTACTAAGAAATAATCATGTTTTGAAGAAGGTTTGGGCTTTTGTTTTGTTTTTCCAGTTAACAGATTTATGTGTATTAAAGAATTTCAGTGGGCATATTAGATGTCTTAACATCTATATAGTATGAGGAATTTCTGTTTCTAGTAGAAAATACAGTCGTCGTGTGCATGGCAAGAAGAACCTGTCCAGCCATGTGTTCATCATGTCTTTTGAAGTACAGGCACCATATTATCTTATTGCCATGTTGTTTGCTCTTGAATTTCAAGGTTTTGGGTGCCAGGAATGCTGTTACAATAAGCATTTTTATGTATCCTGCTCCATTCTTAAGATTACTAGGTATTTCCACCACACTAAATAATAGATAATTTGTATTAATATAATTTTTTATGTTCTTTAAATGCAGAAAAAGGTATGTTACAGAAAGCTACCATAAAATATGTGACAATGATAAAAAATACAGTCAGTTTTGTTCAGTGAACATTCAGTAACTGCAACCTCTTTCTATTATTTGTATTTCATATACTTTCTGTAAATTCTCATTTATATAATCTTCTACATGTACAGATACTCTTCCCAGATAAAAAAGAAAAACACAACACAACATATGTATAGTGAGTTACAGATGTCACAGAGGTATGTAATGCATTCTAGAGGAAAATAAAAATGACAGTGTGGATAGTTGTGTAGATCTGCCTAGAAATAAAACTTCAGCACTTTCTGTGCTGAAAGGATTGTGCTGTTTCACCCATTTTTGTGTGGTACCCCTGAGAGAGTCATTCTTTGTCATCAGAAGAGTCCCCATAGCCACATGGCCTTGAGGACTCACAGATGTATGTCCATAAAAATTGATGAATCAGCAGGACCTTCCAATCTGATTTTTGCATGACTCCAGAGGAAAAAAAATGTAGAAACATTAAGATCAGAGTCCTTTGAGATAATCAGGCTGAGAGAAGATTTCTGACATGTAGTCAAGGCAAATCCACTTCATAACATCATTGGATTAGCCTTTCTTGAAGTTTGATTCAATTGGTTTTCCCTCTATTAATTGTTATAACCAGGAAATGGCAGATGATAATGAAACTTCATCTCATTACAGTTTAATAAGTTAAATTTTTCTTCTGTCTATAATGTTAAGAAATATGCATTATTTTGTGTTAATCATGTAAGTGGATTTTATGTTAGCAACTTCAGAACATGTACTATAGTCTGTGTTTCATCCACACAGATTACCCATTTTTCAAGTGGTAAATCCACCATTACTGCCTTAGACAATAAAATAGAAAGGGAAGAACTTTGCTTTCTAATGCAGGTAGTCATGCCATACTAATCTAAGTTAAGAAAATAAAAATACATCAAGTGTACCAAGTTTAACAAACCTGTCGCCTACTATACCATCAGGGATTTAGAGAAAGGCTTGTCCTCTTTCTTTTCAGAAAAATACTTTTAAAATTTCCTCAGTTTTAGAACATGAGGAGATTTAGTGAGTTCAACAGTACTATTCAAGTGAAGACATATGATAATATTAAAGAAGAATGTTTTCCTATATTATTGCACTGCCATTTCAGAAGTACCTTTGAAAAATGCATTTCTAAATTGGATTATGAACTTGATTAATAGACATGGAATTGTCTAGTTAAAACAGTAGTGTAAGTATGCTAAGAATAGAAGCCACCAAAATTGGATCCTCCTAATTGTGAACTTCAGGGCACTGAAGGTAGCAACCCAGAGGATGTCTGTGAATGAATGGCTCCTTTAGAAAATACAAGTCACCTGCAAAATATGAGATTTCAAGAGTCCATAGAGTCTTGTTCTTGCTGTGCGCAGATGAGGAGAAGAGCAGGGGCATGATAATAATTAGATTTTTCTACTTCATGGACTAGCTGAGAATTGTGGCAGCAATTTGGAAGTGTACCATATGGAATGCTAGAAAAAAAAAATCATAGAATCAGAATGGTTTGGGTTGTAAGGCACCTTTAAAGGTGATCTAGTTCGAACCTCACTGCAGTGAGCAGGGGCATTGGCAACTAGATCAGGTTGCTCAGAGCCTGTCTAATCTGACCTTGAATGGTTCCTTGATCATCTCAGATTTCAATTATAAAAAGTGAAAATTTTCTTGGATGTCTCAAGTTAAATGAGGGGAAAAGATTCCAGAGAGTCATTTTTGGACCATCTCAGTCTGAAGGGTTTTCAGGATCAGCAAAGGCTGGATTGTGTTATAAAATTTGTGTTCATGTGCTAAGATATGTGTTCATGCTCTGTGAAAAGCTTTTTAGCCTAAATGTTGTTAATGTTTTTATTTATCTTCTAAGTCTCACATCCATTTGTCACTTTCACACAAATATTGAATCTTCTCTGTGTCCACATTAGCACTCTAAACATGTGCAAGGCTTTCTCTGACTCTCAGTTTATGCTTGAAAAGTAATAAAATAAAATAAAATAAATCAATCAAATCAAGGTGGTTGAATTCAAAACGTAGATTGAGAATTACCTCAGCTCCTTCTCTGGTTATTTTTAGTCTGACCAAAATGAAAGAAAAATGGAAACTCAGAATAATGATTATTCCTACAACACATATTTTTCAGAGCAGAAGAATGTCATATGAAGCTGCTGTGGCATTGGTTTACATCTATTTGAGAAATATCTAATTTGTTGATTAAAGAACACCAAATATGTATTTTCCAGACAGAGATTTTATATTTTCAAGACTATGAAAAAATTTAGTTTTCAATTTAGTTCTCATCTAACCATTTAATAGTAATATTATGTAGAGAAGATTATCACCTAAATTACTATGTAGGTTGCTTTTGCCCTTGAACTGTGTTTGTCACCAGTAACATCATGCTTTGACACCAGTAATGTCATGCAAATTCATACAAGTCCATTTGAATCCTAATATATTCATTTGTTTACAAAGACTTCATATGCAGAGAATGTACACGAAGACAAAGATTGCAGCTGTCATGGGGAAAAGATGTGTGGTGTTAGATAAATGGCCACAGTTCTTTTTTCTTTCTTTTCTGTAAAATGTAGAAGCAGGTTTTATTTTATTCTACAAAGGAGTCAGGAAGAATGATTAACTATGGATTTGTCTGGAGATATTCACTATATGAAGGTTACATAGGGAAATGTGAGAAATTATGTGGTGTTCACACTTTCTGTAAGATAAGTTCTCACTCTTTTTAAAAACGTAAAGAAGTTGAAAAATGGTTTGGTTATTAAAGAAAAGCTTACAGTATACCATGTATATTCTGCATTTCATTATCGTTTAATAAGACTTTTTTTTTTAATGTGGCTTTCTAATTAAGATGTTCTCAAAAATCATATAAAATATTTTTCAAATATTTTACAGAATTTTCTAATTATTTTATTGCACTTCATACTGTCTGTAATGAAAGAGCAAGACCACTAAGTTTTGAAGAAAGTCTCCATTTTTTGAATTTCCTTCATTGCATTTTAACATTATTGAAAGGAGAAGAACAAACAAATAAAACACAAGTCCACAAGTGGAACAAATTCCCTTCAGCAAGATATCTTTTGAGGCGTAAATCAGTGTTGTCAACAAGATTATAATTTACAGATATAGTACAGTGGTAAGCACTGAACAGCTCCCACTGCAGGACCACTTGCTCCATTAGAACAAAACAACATCACAGCTCATTTCTGTGGTCTACTGAATGGTGTGTGCACGTAGTGGGAATTTCTAATGGTCTCAACTCTGCAGCTGAGAAACCTGGGGCATGCTGAAAGTCACTGGTCTTCAAGTCAATAAACCAAAGGCTTAAAAAACACCAGCTGTGCTTCACAAGCCAGTGCAGAACATCTATCAGCTAAGGAAATTTATACTTTCTTTATAGATATTGCCATTGAATTGTATCCACTTCATATCATTAGATTAAGCTAATGCTACTTGTCACAGGAAATAAAAATAGTAATAATAAAAAAAGCCCAAATTCTTCCACAGCCTAATAAAAGCCACAAACTCATGTTAAAGGGCCGTTGTTTGTTTGTTTGGATTTGTTTGTTTGTTTGTTTGTTTGTTTTTTCTTTTATAATTCTTTTCTTTTAATCAAATACTTAAAGCCATATCTAATACCTCTAATTTGGGACCGTGCATCAGTGAAATTTAGATTGTTTTGTCTGCTGTCAGTATGTCTGCTGAGAGGTTTAGATTATACCATGAGCACAGGCTATCCGGCTACACTGACCATTGTTTGAAACCATTTTCCACCCACTTCTACTCACAAGCAGCTTCACAAAGTTGTTGTGCCTTATTAACAAAAAGAAAAATTAATATCTGTGTAATCCTTGGTTCACAGTTAATTATTTTGCCAAATTAGAGTCTCAGGGGAAGAAAAAAAAAAAAGAAGATTTGAAACACAAACGAAGCAATGCCAAGTACATTAGGAAAGAAAAAGATTTCTAAATTTAAAATGACAGAAGTAGATAAAAATATCTTTTGCCGGTCAATCAACCAGCTGAGATATACAGAGCAATATTGACTGAAAAGCCCCATAATTACTCTTTCAGGCTGCTGCCACACTTTTTGAGTTCAGTTTATTTGTTTTTAAATTACTTCCTTTCAGCTACCTTCTGTTTTTGAAGTGTGATAATGATAATATTGGCTGACATTATAACGTGTTCAAGATAAGAATTATCTGCTATTGCAGAAAGTGAGTTTATTTGCAGCAGACTAATTCCTCAGCCAAAGATTGTGACCTGTTCCAAAGTTCACTTGAATGCAAACAGTTTAATACAATTATTTATTTTTGTTTTGTGTATAGAACATTTCTGTCCTGACAAGACATAAATGAAAGACAGTTTCTTCCTTGAAGAGGGAGAGATCTTTTATCCAAATAGATGAAAGAAATAAAAAATGAGAAGATAAACTGTGGTACAGAGAAAGTAAATTGACCGGAGTGCCACAGCAGATTAATTAGAATTAGCTGATGATGACATAAGCTCTCCTTTAGCCACTCACCTCTATATAATTCTGCTGAGATTTTATCTTTAATTGTTGGAGAATAGTATCCATTGCCTTCATAAGAATGAATCAATATTCAGACTAGGGTAAGAAAATGTGTTATATGCAAAGTACACAAGCCCATATAGGAATGGATGCATGATGTGTTTGCACAAATGGTCAGAGAATATTTAGTCTCTCTACCCTAGTCTTCCAGGAACTTGGTTAATGTTAACTGAAATTAGTGTACTAATGCATAATTTCATTTTTACTGAAGCTGGTATTTATGGTTTGCGTTGCAACTGGTGTGAATCCATATGTGTTTCAAAAGTGCGCAGTCTTTCAGAGAATTTGTTTCTGTTTCAAACTAAGAGATGATTGGAGAAACATGTCAGTTTTAAACATAGGAATACTTAAACATTAAATATTTTCAGGGCATTTTTTTCTTATACATTTCTGAGTTCTCATTTATAAGTCTTCTGAATAAATTTACAGGAGTATATTTTACTTTATAAACTTATTTTAAATATCATTTTTAGTTAAAATAATTTCTAAGCCAATTGATTCATTCCAAAGTGGACCTAAAAATCTACAGACTCATTTGCCATTCTTTGGGTTCTCAAGTAAAATGGACAAATTGAATGACATATCTACAAATCATGTTAAATCTCACTAAATAGAAAGACTTCAGCTACCGCACCTTATTTTATTCTTGAAATATATCTGATTTAGGCTAAAAAATTTCTCTCAAATCCTGTCATAATAATCAAGTTCATAAATCCTACTGTCATATTAAACTCTGTTATACTTTATTAACCCTTTTCAATGTTTACATATCTGATTTTTACCAAGATAAAGATAAAGAGCTCCAAGTTCGTACTGAGTTCAAGCAGGTGGCACATTTTATATGACTATATGTCATGGTTTAACTCCAGCCAGGAACTAAATTTCCAACCAACACAGCTGCTCACTCATTTTCCCCCAGTCATCATCATGTCTCCCCTAGTGGGATGGGGGAGAGAAACAGAAAAGTAAAAATGAAAAAAAACATGGATTGAGATAAAGACAGTCTAATAGGTGAAGCAAAAGCTGCACACAAAAACAAAGCAAAAGAAGGAATTCATTCACCACTTCCCATCAGCAGTCAGGTGTCCAGCCATCTCCAGGAAAGCAGGGCTTCATCACATGTCACAGTTACTTGCGAAAGTAAACATCATCACTTCTAACATCCCCCCTTCCTTCTTCTTCCTCCAGCTTTATAATGCTGAGCATGATGTCATACGGTCTGGAATATCCCATTGGTTAGTTGGGGTCAGCTGTCCCAGCTGCGTCCTCTCCCAGCTTCTTGTGCACCCCCAGCCTACACACTGGTGAGGGGAGGTGAGAAGCAGAAATGACCTTGATTCTGTGTAAATGTTGCTCAACAATGATGAAAACATCCTTGAATTATCAACACTGTTTTCAGTACAAATCCAAATTTAGCCCCATAGAAGCTACTATGAAGAAGATTAATTCCACCCTGGACAAAACCAGCACAATACATCAACCATGGTAAATTCTCCCTGTGAACTTCAAGAAAATACAAGCACCTCATAAGCTCCTAACCACATGGATCAAAATTGAAGAGTCCATACCTGAATAATCTGTTTAAAATCAGTACAGAAGAAGACAAATATGCATTATTTTTCATTAGATTGAATGGAGTAAATTTATTTGTGTTGCTCTTGAATTTCATTCCATGAACCTGCAAGATGAGTAATGAGTTAAGTCAGGATTTTTCTCTAAGAACTAGACTAAACTCATGTCCAAATACGGCCATAAAAACATTTTAATTGAGTGTCCCTTATTTAAATAAGAATCATCACAGTGAAATAGTGTGTCTCTCAAGCTAAGGTGCTTCTGTATTTTAATCACTATGAGCTGTTTTAAGTCAAGACAAAGGAAAGCTGTTCACAGTGGAGATCAGATCTGTTTGATCTTACAATACTTGTGCCTTACTAAAGTCATCTGTGAGACAGACATTGAAGATTCTCTGTCTCTCCTTGTAAATTCAAATAACCTAAAAGGGACTGAATCAATGTCCAGTACTGCATAGCTTCCAATTTCAAGTAGTAAATAGTCAAAAGGGACTAAACTGACCACAGTTTTCCAGATGAATGAACCCGTGGAGTATGGGCATAATAGAGACTATGAAATCATAGCCAATATGAAAAGTGGATGTGAAATAATTAAATCTGGGTTATCTTATTCAGTAGTCAGGTTAAAGCAAACCAGATGTGCTACTATGGAAAAAAAATAAATATAATGTAGCTGTGGAGCTCAGTGCCACAGAAACTTGTGCCAGTCCCTTATATGTGTTGAAAAAGCAATTACATAAATAAGAGAAGAATCTCTCCAGAACTAATAAATAAAAGATAGCGCTAGCTCAAAAACTCTCCAAGCTATAGATTATTTGAAATCACTAGGGAAATATACTGCGAAAACATTGTCATATCTGTGTCTTATTGTTAGGCTCTTTTACACTTATTTGCCATTTGACACAGTAAACCAATATACAAATATTCAAACTTCTGATCTTGTTTGAAAAGGACATTCCTGTGCTCTCACATTTTATTCCCTTCCCTCACACCATTATCCTAGTGACTTGGAGCTCTGCATGATTGCACAGTAGCAGGTAAAGAACTTTTAAGCAAAGTAGTATTTCTCTTTATTTTCATGTATTTATAATCCAAGAAGCTTGTTGATATTTTATTTAATATTATCCTAGGGAGGTTTGGAGATTCATTGTTCAGTATTCAGAGCTTAACACACTATGAACAAGCTTGTGTAAGGCAGCAATTAATATTTCCCAGGACACTCTGAAGCATTTCAGAAATTTTAAAGATTTTGAAATTTCATTCCCTCTTCTCTTATGTCAAAGACCAAATATTCAGGATAAATGGGTACTTCTAAAAGTGTCCTTCCAAGAGAGATAGGGAAAAGTTAGATCCAGTTATCTCTACCAAGTGCCATCAAGACTGGAAGTTTTGCATTCAGAAACACAGGTCTTATCTAAACATTTGATAAATGTTTATAAATATCTGAGGGCTGAGCATCAAGAGGAAAGGGACAGCCTCTTCTCACTCGTGCCCTGTGATAGGACAAGGGGGAATGGATGTAAGCTGGAGCACAAGAGGTTACACCTTAACATGAGGAGGAAATTCTTTATTTTAAGGGTCACAGAGCACTGGAATGGGCTCCCCAGAGAGGTTGTGGAGTCTCCTTCTCTGGAGATTTTCAAAACCTTCCTGGATGCGTTCCTGTGTGACCTGTGCTAGATTGTATGATTCTGCTCTGGCAGGGGGTTTGAACTCGAAGATCTCCAAGCTCCCTTCCAAGCCCTGACACACTGTGATACCCTGTGATCTATTCAAGAACTATAGAAGCATTTAGTTGGTTTTCTCAACTGAAGATTTTGGGAGGTTCACGACAGAACATAGAATGTACTGTCAAAGAACATAGAATGTACTGTCAAATCCAAATTTGCTTTTTGTTCTTACAGAGCAAGGAATAATAGGTGCATTACACCAGAACTCATTTTTCCTCCGTGATATGTTCTTCCTATATTAGAGTCAATGGGATGCAATTTAATGCAAGTATTAACTTTTGGTCAATTGCATTCCCATATGTTCTTTCAATTCTGTAAGCAATAAAGACTATTTTTTCATTGGAAAAAAAGACAGAATAAAGATAATTGGAACAATTTAACATGGCTGACAGCCTTGTTCCTTGACCTGCTCAGATTACCATGTCTGCCACCTTAGGTGCTATCAGTAGACAGGTCTGTTGTATTCCTGCATTAGGATCTATTACTCCACTTTAACTGGGAGTTTTCATTTTATAAAATAGTTGTTAAGCAGCTAGAACTTAAAAAGCTCCACTATTCCTAGTGAAATGGAAAAAAAAATCTATTAGAATAAGGGATTTTTTCCCCAGAAATGCATACTAGAGAAAAATAGATTTCTCCTGTGCCAAAGCCACAAAAAAGCTCCAAGTAAACCCTGTATCCAAAGGTACTTAAAATTACTTTCTCTGTCTATAGGAAACAGGATTGTAACTTCTCTAGCAGTTTACTTGGCTGTGACTGTACCCAGGGACTCTTATTTTCTAATCTCAAGGCAGACTACTTTTAAAATAAGTTTTCTCTGATTTTCTTCCCTAACCAGAAGTCCATTTCCACACTAAGAAATCTTCTCATGACAAACCTAATGAAGCTGCTGCTGAAGCACAGATCATATATTCTTTAGGAGACCTTTTAGTTAAAACAGTCCTCTGCTCTGTTGACTGTCTGATTGTATTTAGATTAGATAAAGACAATTAAGCACTTACTACTTAACAAAATGAATGCCTAACCAGTTATGTGGGAGTTATTATAAGAAGTCAAAGAGTCACTTCAATGAACAGTCTATGAATACCTTTGTATAAAATAAAATCTAATGTATCCAGCAAACATAAAATGAAGAAAACCAGGACAAAATCACAATAGCTATGTTAACTGCATTCATATTTACAGTCTGATTTATTAAACATAGCCTTGAGGGAAACTTCAAGGAACTCTGCTTATTTGTGGGTTTTTTAATATTTTGACTGTATATATTCATTCTTCTTTTCCAAAGAATTTATTACATATATTTTGTTAATACTTCTAAGAATAGAATTTTTCTGGTTTTAAATTTGCTAATTCTTATCAAGTTCTACCAGTTGTTATTATTGTATTAGTAGTGTTATATCATCATGACAATACCTTTTATTAGGTTACTAATAGAAACAAGCAATCCAAATTTTCTCACTTCTCTATAGCATTATAGTTTTACTCTTCCATTAACTCAATCAACAACATTAATGTAGTCCTTGCAGGCAATAATCTAGTTCCTATATATCAGATACCTTGAAGAAGTAAAGAAATTTAAGTCTCTTTGTACCATATTCCTTGTAACATTACAGTTTCTTAAATCATAGATAATAGAATCATTTAGGTTGGAAAAGACCCTTAAGATCATCAAAACCAACTGTAAACCAAACACTTGCAAGTCCACCACTAAACCATGTCCCTCAGCACCACATATACACATCTTTTAAATACCTCCAGTGGTGGTGGCAAAACCACTTTCCAAAGGCAGCCTGTTTCATGCCTTTACAACCCTTTTAATGAAGAATTTTTAATAATATCAATTCTATATCTCCCCTGGTACAACTTGCAGACAGTTCTTGTTTTGTCACTTGTTACCTGGTAGAAGAAATTGACACCCACCTCACTACAACCTCCTTTTAGGCAGTTGTAGAGAGCAATAGTCTCCCCTAAGCCTCCTTTTCTCCAGGCTAAACAACTCCAGTTTCTTCATCTGCTTCTCATAAGACTTGTTCTCTAGACCATTCACCAGTTTCATTGCCCTTCTTTGGACACGGTCCAGCACCGCAGTGTCTTTTCTGTAGTGAGCTGCCTAAAACTGAACATAGTATATGAGCAGTGGCCTCACCAGTGCCAAGCACAGGGAACATTTACTTCCCTGATCCTGCTGGATACATATAAGCCAGGATGCTGTTGACTGCCTTGACCACTTGGTCACACTGATGGTCCATATTCAGCAAGCTGTCAAATTGAACGCCCACGTCCTTTTTCACCAAGTACCTTTCCAGACACCCTTCCCCAAGCCTCCAGCCTTGAATAGGGTTGTTGTTAACCAAGTGCAGGACCCAGTACTTGGCCCTGTTGAACCTCAGACCACTGGGCTTGGCCCATCAATCCAGCCTGTCTATATCCCTCTGTAGAGCCTCCCTACCTTCAAGCAGATCAACACTCCTGCCCAACTTGGTGTCATCTGCATACTTATGAAGTTGCCCTCAATACTCTTGTACAGATCATTTTACAAAGGTATTAATGAGAACAGACCCCAAAACTGAGCCCTGGGGAACACCACTTGTGACCAGCCACCAAAGGGGTTTTACTCTATTCAACAGTCTGGGCCTGGCCATCCAGACGTTTTTTTATCCAGCGAAGAGTACATCAATCAAATCCATGAGCAGCCAGTTTCACCAGAAGAATGCTGTGGGAAATGGTATCAAAAGCTTTACTGAAGTCCAGGTAGACAACTTCCACAGCCTTTCCATCATCCACTAAGCAGGTCACCTTGTCATAGAAGGAGATCAGGTTAGTCAAGCAGGACCTGCCTTTCATAAACCCATGGTGACTGAACCTGATCATCTGGTAGTTCCTCTGTGCAGCTCTCAGATTTATCCATAAGTACACTTTATATATATTTGTACATACTGCATACATATGTATACACACATACTTAAAGATACATAAATATAATGAAATAAAGACAGCAGAGGTGACCAAAAAAAGAGAGCACAAACTAGAAGAACTGGCCAGTGGATTCATGAACCCACAACTTTATTTTGAGACACTTTCTGTATGTAATGTGGGTGGTGAAGAGATTTCTCTGTTCATGATTGTAGGGATTCTGTAGCTGCCAGTGGGGGTGCAGAGATGGAAAGTGGTGAGAAGGTGACTTTTGCCCATGTCTGTGAGGAGTTTCCAGTGTCCTGGAAGTACATGATGAGAAGGTGGATGGCAGGATAAAGAGATGGCTGCTGGTGTGCAGCTGCCTTTGTTCATGACTGTGATGAGCTTCAAGCTGCCTGTAAGACCATAATGGGGTGTGAAGATGGAGGGTGTAGCCGAAATCCATTTGTCCTTGGTTATCGGGTGATTTCAGCTCCCTTTTGGCCCATGATAGATGAGAAGCTGGACATGAGCAGCCAATGTGTGCTTGCAGGCCAGAAGGCCAATCGCATCCTGGACTGCATCAAAAGAAGTGTGGCCAGCAGATCGAGAGAGGTGATTCTACCGCTCTACTCTGCTCTGCTGAAACCTCACCTAAAATATTGTCTCCAGCTCTGGAGCCCTCAGCACAGGAAGGACATGGGCCTGATAGAGCGGGTCCAAAGGAGAGCCACAAGGATGATCATGGGGCTGAAGCACCTCTTCTATGAGGACAGGCTGAGGGAGCTGGGATTGTTCAGCTTGGAGAAGAGAAGGCTCCGGGGAAACCTAATAGAAACCTCTAGTACCTGAAGGGACCTTATAAAAAGACTGGAGAGGGCCTGTTTAGAAAGGCCTGGAGTGAAAGGACGAGGGGCAATGGTTTTAAATTAGAAAAAAGTGGATTTAGATTGGATGTAAGGAAGAAGTTCTTTACCATGAGGGTGGCAGAACACTGGAACAAGTCGCCCAGGGAAGTGGTTGAGGCCCCATCCCTGGGGACATTCAAGGTGAGACTTGACGAGGCTCTGAGCAACCTGATCTGGCTGAAGATGTCTCTGCTCTCAGCAGGGGGGTTGGACTAGATGGCCTCTAGAGGTCCCTTCCAACCCAGAAATTTCTATGATTCTATGAATCTATGATGGAGTATGGAGAAGGTGTGTAGAATGAAGATCCCTTTGTTTTTGGCTCTGGTGAGCTTCCATCTGCAAGTCCGTGGTGGTGTATGGAGGTGGTTGGTAATGCAGTGTCTCCTTTGTACAAGACTGTGATGGTCTTCCAGGTGTCTGTAGAAGAGTAATAGGATGTGGAGATAGTGAGTGGTGCAGAAATCCTCTTGCCTTAACTATAGGGATCTTCCAGTTCCCTTAGGTGCATGATGGAGTATAGAGAAGGTGAGCAGTATGGAAGTGGTCAGCTGCATGCCTGCATTGCTGAACCTAACCTGTCCCACAGTCCATAAATGTCTATAGTTCTTAACAAATCGTTATAAGGCATGTATGTATTATTTTAAAAACATACGGAGGAGTCTACCAAGGCTTTGTTTTAATCAGTTCTTTTGGTATTTAAGTAAAATTTCCTATTAAACCAGCTGACTGTATGTGGAAGAGCTTGACTTACACATAGATGATATCCCAAGAAGAAATGCAAAATAAGATGTGATTGCATTTGTAAAAGAATACATAAATAAACATGCTTTGAAGGAATGAATCAAAGGAGTAGGAAGAAATAAAAAAAATCCAAAAGCCCCACCTTAAGAGGTTGCTATTGAAATACATGTTTTTTGTATTTTGGAACCAAATTGTAATTCAGCTCTTTGGTTGAGAACACTTAAATGCAGAGTAGTTACTCTGCATTTAAATCAATGTAAATAAGACCAGATTTTGATCTTCTGTATCTTGACCACTCTTCAAATAAGGATAATCAAAGATATTCAGAGAAGAACGGTTGTGGCTAATAACATCAATATTGACAGTCATTTTTACTTTCTGTAGCACTCAACTCTTCTTGTTATACAATTCCACATTGCTTCATAATACAGCACATTTTGAGAAGAAGATAAATTATTCTAGCCCTATAATTATGAGCAATCTCAAGTAAAATGTATGTGAAAATAAAAAGATCACACAAGGGATCAGTGTTACAAGCCTATTCAATCAAGTTGCCTTGCAATACTAAAAAGGAAAGTGAAAAAGGAGACAGAGGGTTATGAGTGGCAATTTTTTATTTTTAATTTTTGATCTCCCAAAATTATTCCTATCGTCCTGACAGCAGTAAAATTTCAAATTTAAAATATGGACTTTCTTGTATAAAAGCCTTTTCTTAAAATTGTCAGTGATACTGTTGAAAACTATAAAAAAAACCTGTATACATTAGTGCACATTCATAATTGTAGGTTTATAGAGATATTTTTTACAGAAATTTGTTTTCCTAAAAATCACACATTAAGAGGTCTTTCAACTCATTGTAGTGATATATTTATTCTCAAACCACTATGATTTATGATGAACGAAGCATTTGCATTGATAAAGGGTCTTGAATCACACTTCATAAACCTTTTCAGATATATATTGAAAATATATACCATTCATGAAATTCAGATAACCCACAAAATACTTTTCTGGACACTTATATGTCCTATATCTCAAAAATATTTGAATTTTCTTAAAGAGTTATCTTGACAAGATCACAGGTGTATGGCACATCCAAGAATTCAGTTAAAGAGTCTTGAATATAGATGACAGGAAAAGGTTGTTGTGACCGAAATGGAGGACCTGGCACTTGACCTTGTTGAATCTCATATAATTGGCTTTGGCTCATCTATCCAACCTGTCCAGGTCCCTCTGAAGAGCCTCCCTGCCTTCAAGCAGGTCAACACTCCCACGCAGTTTGGTGTCATCTGCAAATTTATTGAGGGTGCTGTCAATCCCCATATCCAGGTCATCAGTAAAGATGCCAGACAAGACCAGACCCAAAACTGAGCCCTGAGGAACACCACTGGTGACTGGCAGACAGCTCCATTTCACCCCATTAATCTCAACTCTCTCGGAACAGCCAGCCAGCCAGTTTTTAACCCAATGAAGAGCACATTTGTCTATACCATGTTTCGCCAGTTTCTCCAGGAGAATGCTGTGGGAAACTGTATCAAAGGCTTTACTAAGGTCCAGGTAGATAACATCCACAGCCTTAGCCCCATCCAAAAGGCAGATCACATGGTCATAGAAAGAGATCAAGTTTGTTAAGCAAGATCTCTATTTCGTAAACCCATGCTGACTGGCCCTGATCCCTTGGCTTCCCTGCAATTGCCATGAGATCTCACCCAGGATAATCCTCCCCATGATCTTTCCAAGTACTGAAGTCAGGCTGACAGGCCTGTAGTTCCCTGGATGCTCCTTCCGTCCCTTCTTACAGATAGGTGTCACAGCAGCCACCCTCCAATCATTCTCCAAATCTTAAAGCATTACTGCTTTTATGATTTTCTTGCTATTCTCATTATCTCCACTAAAAATGAAGTGAATTTTTTTTTATTAAATTGCCTGCTTTTTATGTTTGTTTAAGGTGCTCTCAGGTCTGAATTTTGATTTACAACTTCTGAACATTAAAAATCATGCTTATTATCTAAGATACCAGTAAAGTGTTGGCAATTCCAGACATAAAATATACTTTCCTGTTTAAAAGCCTTTTCTTAAACTTGTCAGTGATACTACTGAACATTATAACATTTAGTTTTCTTTAATGACTGAGGTTGACCTCAGATGTATAGCAGTTTCTTAGTGTTCTATTACAGTACTCAAAAAGATATCTCCAGAGTTCACATTTGTTGACTTACACTGTTTTTTCTCATATTTAGTGTCCTGTTGGCAATAGTTTTGACAGAAAAAATCCAGAAAGTTTTTTTTTTCTGAAGATGTGATTAAAATGAAACTAGCGATAAAGTGTGTCTCTTAACATTACCCAGAAGTAAAACACAGCAGTTTTTGTTTGTTTGTTTTGTGAGTTTTTTTGTTTATTTTTTTTGTGGAGGGTGGTGGTTGTTGGGTTTTGAGGTTTGGAGAATTTTGGGGTGGTTTTGGCATGCCGTGATGTATAAGGGTTCTGTGCATTAATATCATGGTAATTTAACATTTTACAAAACAATCCATCCATTCTTATAATTATAAAATGTAGTACTCCATAGTGTTAGCATGAAATTTCTCAGTATGACTATTTCAAGCTTTTATTTTTACTCAGTTACAAAGCTCAGTTCAAGACTGTCAAGGAAAGTTCATGCTTTGTTATTATTGGTACCTTCCGATGTAATTATGACAACTGCATCCACTAGAAAGGGAACCAGACAGTATTTGGAGCATGCAAGACTAGTCTGTAGGTTTAGACAGAGAGGATCAGTCACTGAAACAACCATATTAAGAGCTATTGCCTTACCCAAACATAATTTAAATCTTTTTAGGGACTTTAATGGATTTTGGATCAGATCTCAGAAATGTAAGTTATTAATTTTTCCTGAATAATTTTAAAACACACACAAACCCTTTAATGTAATAAAGGTTTGCTAAGAGCAGGATACATGAGAGAGAGACAGACGCACTGTTAATTCTAATCTACTTTCTTAGAAAATGATCCAACACTCCAGTCTTGAAAGACCTATAAATAAATAGCCTCTGACTGTGCAGGCAAGCACTACATACCAAAACAAATTACCATATATATTTTATGTATTTTAATATTTTTCCAAGTAGTCAGGTAAGATAGCAACAGTGGATAGATCAGATATACCTGGACCATCCATCTGCTTTTTATCTTCAGATGAATACTGTCATTTAATTTTTGAAGCATAATTTGTCAATTTTCTTTTTTTTTTATCACAGCTAAGTTTTCTTGGTTTATAGGGCCCATAATGCTATTTAGATAAATGTATTTAATTTAGATGAAATCAAACTTTTACAGCATGACCATTTATTTTAGTCAGACCTTTTAATAAGTATTTTTCAATTTATAGTAAAAATGCTTCAACTTATGTTTACTGCAGTAAATCCTCTACTGCTATTCTGGTTACTTCCTAAATATTTACAGCTTTAGGCTTAGGTAAAGACAATTTGTTAGGAACTCTGGCAGCTTCTTAAAAGACTACAGGGAAGGAAAGCAGATGTTTATTTACATCTGCATTTAAAATAAAATGTACTTCAGGCAACATGCCATGGGAAATAATCTTTCTACTTTTTGGTTTTTTTCAAAGTGACACATGGGCACAACTTAAACCAGCAGATAATTAAGCCAAACCTATGTTCTTCCCTTATGTATTCATGGATCTAAAAAATATATATTTTAAATGAGAAAGCAATCTTATCTTTCAGCAACATAAAATAAGGTATGCTGTAAAATGTGTAATACAAAAGTCATGTAATTTATCACTCAAAAAACACAAGTTGCTTTGGAACCTTCATCTTGAGAAAATGCTCTATGTTCTTGAAACAAGAATTGTTAAGTTTGTTCTCACATAATTATAGACACCTTAGAGACAATCCTGAAACACACTGCAAAGAATAGTAATCTGTGCAGTATAAACACATTTACGACCATAATAAACAAATACAAAATAAAAAAGGTATTAAGCAAAAAAACGAAGTCTGAATGGTAAAAAGCTAAAAGCAGTGAGGTTCATGAGAATAGTACTACATCTTAACATGAGTTAAAAGATGCCCCACATTGGCAGTAACGTCAGGAATTTACAATATAAAAGCAGTGATCTATCTAAAATAAAAATATATGTCTCTTCCTTCTTGAACAGACTTGTTTGGTGGCATTGACAAGGGATTTGACCCTAGATATATTTGAAATGCTCAAAGGTATCCTCAAAACACGGTAGAGGTGAGCCAGGCCCTCAGTGAGAACATGCTTATCTGGAGCATTAGCTTGAAGTCAGCTCAGGTCCCCTAAGGATATCTTAGCTGATGCTAGATGTATGTGTAGGTCAACTGAATCGAGCCCCAGCAGTCTGCATTGGCGATGTTTGCATTTTAGATTCTATGAGCTTTAGTTTAGGATTTGATTCCGAAAAGTTCTCTTGCCTCAGTTCATAAAAAATTCACACACATGCACATATCTATTTTATTCTATCTTACTGGACTGTGAGTTTACTTTTAAAAACACAAGCACATTATTAAGCGTTTTCATGGACTTGTTGCCTTCAAATGCTTCATTTGCAAACATACCATTCACAAGATATTAACATGTTATTTTTTCCTATTAATGGTTCACTTGTCATTATTGTTGTATTAGTACCTTTATTTTATTTTTCCTGATGCGGAGTTCAGGAAATTCAAATGTTTTGCATGGGAAAGTACTGCAATAAAACAGATTATCTTTTATCCAACTCATGTGATAAGGACATCTTTAGAATCATAGTATCCTAGAATAGAATTGTAGGGGTTGGAAGGGAGATCATCAAGTCCAACACTCCTGCCAGAGCAGGATCACCTAGGGCAGGCTGCACAGGAACATAACCAGGCAGGTTTTGAAAATCTCTGGAGAAGGAGATTCCACAACCTCTCTGGGCAGCCTGTTCCAGTGCTACATCACCCTCACAGGAAAGAATTTTTTTCTTATGTGGAGGTGCAACTTCCCGTGTTCCCATGTGTGTTCATTGCCCCTTGTCCTACCACAGGGCATCACTGAAAAGACACTGGACCTTATTACTTGACAGCCACCCTTCAGATATTTGTAAACATTAATAAGATCCCCTCTCAGTCTTCTCTTCTCCAGACTAAACACCTCCAGGTCTCTCAGCTTTTCCTCATAAGAGAAATGTTCCAGTCCCCTAATCATCCTTGTAGTCCTCTGTTGGACTCTCTAGTATTTCCCTGTCTCTTTTGAACTGGAGAATCCAGAACTGGACACAATTCTCTAGATGTGGTATAACTAGGGTAGAGGGTGGCGGGGGAGATCCTCCCTCAACCTGCTGGATATGCTCTTCTTTATACATCCCAGGATACCATTGGCCTTCTTGGTCTCAAGGGCACATTGCTGTCCCATGGATAACTTATTGTCCACCAGGACAGCAAGGTCCTTCTCCATGGAGCTGCTTTCCAGCAGATCAAGCCCTAACCTGTACTGGTGCATAGTGTTATTCTTCCCCGGGTGTAATTCCTCTACATTTATCCTTTCTGAACTTCCTTTGCCCAACTCTTCTGTCTGTCTAGATCTTGCTGAATGGTCTTACAGCCTTCTGGTGTATCAGACACTCCTCCCAGCTTCATATCATCAACAAACTTGCTCAGGGTACACTCTATCCATCCAGATTGTTGATGAGCAACTATTCCATTTTCACTTTATTTGAAATTAAAGAAGGGGAAATTGCAGGAATTACACACATATTTTGTTAATACTCAGTATTTGTTAAAGTTACTGTGAAACACAGCTAGCACAGTTTGACACCAAATTCAGCACTGGGAGTCACAAAAAAAAAAGACATCAACAAATCACCTTTCCACATTCAAACCATTCTAATGAACACACAGGACAAACTGAATATATATCTAGTTGGCAAGTTACATTAATTTAGTACAGTTTATAGAAAGCAAGGATTTACAATATAGTATTATGTTCTGTTTGTAGCTCTGGCAGAAGAATAGAAAAAATTAACCAGATTCACCTTAACATTTCCTTGCATTCAGTTAAGCCCCAGAAAATAAAATATTTTTTTAATTTCACAGAATCACAAAATTGTCACAGTTGGAAAAGATCTCTAAGATCACCACATACAACCATCAACCCAAAAAATACAACCAACCAACCAAAATAACAACTCCCCCAAAAAAACAACCAACCAACCAACCAAAAATTTTAAAAAACCCTAACAAACAAACACACAAAAAAACCAACCAACCCCAAACCTAAAAAAACAAACCAAACCCGAAGCCCAACACATCACCATCATAATAATCACCATCCTAATAGAGTATGTCCTGAAGTGCCTCATCTACATATTTTTTGAGCACCTCCAGGGATGGTGACTCCACCATCTCCTTGGGCAGTCCATTGCAGCCCCTGGCTACTCTTTCGGTAAAGAAATTCTTCCCAATATCTAATCTAAAACTTTCCTGGTACAACTTCAGGCCATTTCCTCTAGTCCTGTCATTATTTACTTGAGAGAAGAGGCTGCACCCACCTAACTACAACCTCCTTTCAGGTAACTGTAGAGAGCAATGAGGTCTCCCTTCAGCCTCCTTTTCTTCAGACTAAATAGCACCAGTTCCCTCAGCCTCTCCTCATAGGCACCTCATAGGTGCTCCTCATAAGGCATTTTCTCCAGACCTTTTACCAGCTTTGTTGCCCTTCTCTGAACTCTCTCCATCAACTTAATGTCTTTCTTGTGGTGAGGGGCCCAGAATTGAACATAGTACACAAGGTGACACCTCACCTATGCTGAGTACAAAGGCACCATCACTTCCTTTCTCCTGCTGGCCACACTACTTCTGCTACAAGCCAGGATGCTATTAGCCTTCTTGGCCACCTGGGCACGCTGCTGGCTCATATTCAGATGGGTGTCGACCATCAACCCCTGGTCCTTTTCTGCCAGGCATCTTTCCAGCTACTCTTTACCAAGCCTGTAGCATTGCCTGGGTTTGTTGTGGCCAAAATGCAGGACCTAGCACTTGGCCTTGTTAAAAGTCATACAATTGCCTTCAGCCCATTGATTCAACCTATGCAGATCCCTTTGCAGACCCTTCCTACCCTCAAGCAGATCGACACTCCCACCCAATTTGGTGTTGTCTGCAGACTTGCTAAGGGCGCACTCAATCCCCTCATCTAGATCATTGATAAAGATATTGAACAAGACTCACACCAGTACTGAGCCCTAGGGGACACCACTGGTGACCAGCCACCTACTGGATTTAATTGTTCACCACAACTCTCTGGGCCCAGCTGGCCAGCCAATTATTAACCCAGTGAAAACTACCCCTGTCTATGCCATGAGCTGACAGCTTCTCTAGGAGAATGCTGTGAGAGACAGTGTCAAAGACTTTACTAAAGTCCAGGTAGACAACATCCACAGCCTCTTCTTCATCCACTGGGTGGGTCACCTGGACATACAACACAATCAGGCTGGTCAAGCAGGACCTGCCTTTCCTGAACCCATGCTGGCTGGGCCTGATCCCCTGACCATGTGAGTTTGCTCAAGATGAACCTCTCTATAATTTTTCATACAACAAAATACAACAAAACAAACAAAAAGCTTTTGTTTAACATGCAATTCTGTTGAATTCACTTGAATCAAAAAGCATTGCAGCTAGCTCTAGTTTGCATGTTCAAAATCTTTATTTGTAAAGCATGTGCAAAGTACGAAAACCATAATTAGCACACCAACAATAAACTGTTGATAAAATCTTTTATTCTTTGTGTGATAGCTAAGTATGTAACAATTTTTAAACTTTTGGCAAACTCAAAATCCTTGCAGAGGAGAACTTCTAAGAAATTATTTTTCTATTTCTTTTTCTTGTCAAATCAATCCTTCTATTCAATATGTAGTTCTTACCTATCAGATTATTGAGAATTCCTTTGGTATATTTGAGTGATAATTTAAGTTAAATGGGAATGAAAAGAAGGAAAAAGTCACAAGCGTGCAAATAGTTCCTTATAAAGGATTTGTTCAAATACCTGGTAAATATGCCACAGTAGGAACCTGTGTTAGATTAAGGTTTGTAATTTCATGTCAACCAGCCTTTCCTCCTTATAAATATTACCATTCCACAGTAGTAGTTTCAGTAGTACTACTGCTTACAAAGAACTATGAGACTGATTTTTAAAGTAAGATTCATCTAAAAGTTCATTCATTTCCCAGTTTTGAAATTGCTTTGAACTGCATTTCCCTCTGTTTTGGAATTCAGGGTTATTCACAGGGAGTCATCAGAGACTTACCATACTCCAGCACCTGTTTTATAACATTCCCACTTTAATTTATCCAGACCCCCCCACTTTTTATGTGTCTGTCTCAGGTTTTGTCTTTTCAACTTCATCAAAGCTAAGAAATATTATTTACTTTTATTTCCCGATATTATGTCTTTTGATAGCATTTCAAAGATCCAGCCAAGAACCAGTTTGTGTTAGGCTGTACTCAGTCCCTGAAACCTATTTCCCAGTTTGAAGTGTCCAAACAGACAAAGCAACTGTATCTATTTGAAGATAACACCTCTTTTAAACTTCTAGTAAATTATAATTGTTAGTAGCAGTAATTTACATGTAGATTAATCTGAAATTAATAAGAATCAGAGTTCTCCTGAGATAGTCAATTATGCAGTAAGGAAAACACACTTCTTGGTAGAGAAATTATAACCTGAGTGCAGAAGAAAGAAACAGATAGGATGATACTGTATTTAAAAGCATACAAGTAAAGGGAATTTCGTTTATATTTCTGAATATCTGTGTTATGAAACAGCTTTCTTGGTTGTTTATTTTTTTATTATATATCATTTTATTAATACAAAGATATAGACACAGAAATCCATGACTTAGACAAGACAAACATTTAGCCATTATTCTGACCAAAACACATATTCTCTCCACCTAACCTTAACTCTTGGAGTGAAATTATTCATTTTAGATCTTATTTCAAGATTTTCTGATGAACATGAAGTGCATGGTTCTTTCTAGACCAGTTCCCACCCGGATTTCTGTTTTACTACTTTGGTTGTGGATAGCTCTCTCACTGTGTCCCTCCACGCTGCTGTAGGGACTGAATCATGGGATTACTTTGCAATGACTAGTGATTCAGATTTTGCAGACCCTGATTTCAATCTTTCTTTCTTTCTTTTTTTTTTTTTTAATCATCTTTTCTACCTTATTTATGTTTTGAGTCAGACATAATCTTAGCAAAACCTGTTTTCTGTGTACCCTTATGGACACAGGGGGGGAAAAGACAAAATGTGGACAGCCAAAAGACAGGACATTTTGTCTGCTAGTAAATAGAACATGCCCACAAATGTTTCCAGATACTGAGGCCAAGTACCTTGTCTTGGCTTCTGATACAAGGTTGCTGTGGAGAAACGGGCTATTGGGAACCACCTTTAGAATATTTTGACATCCAAACTGTATCAGGAACTATACAGAAAGACTGCCAAAGGATATATTAACAGTTTAATGACCTTAGAAACACACACCAGTACCTGGGAACCTTCCTGAACCCACGTGATTTGCTACTCTGTGCAGCCTTTGTGTTGTTTTCATCTGAAAATTGGTTTGGGCATATTTCTGACACAGGCTTGAATTACTCAAAGCTCATTGTTTTAATCTGTCCTTACATCAGTTATGTAATAAAGTAATTATGTGTTTCATCTCTGTATTCAGGGCCAGAACAAAACTTTATGAACCACTCAAGGCCTGAAGCCAGAAAAAAGTAACTCTATCCTAAATAATATTAAGGTTATGAGAAGCACTAACTGCTAAAGCAGCCTGCCAAGTTCTGCCTCAGTGAACTGTTTGTATGGTTTCTTATGGCCATGTTTGTCTGAAAGATAGGGATTTGTTTTCCATGAGTGCCATTTTTGAAAACATTTTCTTTGGCTATGAATTGGAAGAAAATAGAAGAAATAATAATAATTTTTAAAAAAAATACATTTTATCACCAGAAAGAAAGAAATAAAATTAATATTTTTAGCTGGGAAAACCTTTCTGTCAGTTTAGTCTTCCCTCTGCAGGAAAAAGGTTTTTGTGGTTTTTTTCTGTTTGTTTGTTTTGGTTTTTGTTTTGTTTCATTTTGTTTTGTGGGGATTATTGTGTTTCATAAGTTTTGTTGGTTGGTTGGTTTTGCTTTTTGTTTGGCCTTTTTCAGGAGACAAAGAAAATAATTTCTTCTAGAAAACATTGATTGTATTTTTTTTTTTTTTTAAAAGATATATTAAATTAAAAATGGTTTGAATGGGAATCTCGTAGACAGCTTGAGTTTCTCCATCTCTGCAAAGTAACTGAATCCCAGACGAAGTTAATTATTTTCTGCATTTACTATGCAGAAAAATGAAAGATGAGAGCAGAAATCTTAAGAGGTATTCTTTTTTAAAGTGGGGCTTTAAGTAAGTATACGTTGTTTCTTGTTTTTCAGGACAAATCATTTCAGTTCCAACAAGAAATCCCTGACCAGGACTGCACTAATTGCATTACCTAAACACATTGAGTAGGGATTTCATTTCACACATCACAAACTATCCACACAACCTTGTCATAGTAATATTTCACACATAACTTTTTCCCAGCAAAGTCTAATCTTCGTATCTTAGTTTCACAGTCCACTACTCTGAAACAAAGCTCAGTTAAATCTTAATAAAAAAAAAAAAAAAAAAGGAAACAGCCTTTGTGGTGTCTCTCAGACCATTATTCCTGAACTTACTGAAAGTTTCTGCAACTTCAGCTGGACTCCAGGGACTACATAGAGTTAACCATTTTTCTAATTTCTTTTGTAGAAATACTTTATTTGAAATGATTTTTTTAATTATTATTAATTGATACAAATTATTTATAAATCAAAAACAAAAATCATTTTTGTGTTTTATCTTGAGCAGGTTTTGATTTCATGCACCTGTTTTACCTAAAAATAATACTTTTCAGCCCACAGTATAATGAGGAAAGGGAAATTCTCCTTTTGTGGACATGTTATTTCACTAAATGTTTCACAAAGTTCTTAGATCCCCTTCTGAAGCACTTTTACAGGTTATTGTCAAAGTCAAAATATTAGTTGGTCCATTGGCCTGTTATGGTGTATGCTTCTGTCTATTGCTTTTCACCTCTAGCTCTCAGGAAGGTGTACAATAAGATGAAATAATGTAACTCCTTTCATTTGACATAAGACTAAGTAAATTTGTATATATCTCAGTACCTCTTTTTCAAAAAATAGATACTGTTCTCACAAAGTTATGTGGTTATTTGTTTTGGCAGAAATTAATTTGTGTCTGTAAAATTCCTGTAAAAAAAAAATGCAAGAAACTAGCCCTCAGCTGGAAGAAATTAATTAGAGTATGATAATTGTTAGAACAATGGAATCACGATTGCAACTGTTTGGATACAAAATTTGCATCAAATTGGAACAGTTTGCACCGAGTAATGATCTGTCTCTCTGTGTTTGGTGTGTTGAAAAGTAGTTTCAGTTTGAATATCTGGTTACTAGAAAAAATGGGAGGTTTTTGAAAACATGCATATAAAAGAAAATGGATTTTATTAAAAAGTAAGTAGATCTTTTTCTCCTTCGGAGAAAGAAATATGGAATAATAAGCACACCCTTTTCTCACAGGACCACTAGGAAGACCTGGACTAGAATAAATTTTCTCTTTTTATGACTGTTTTAAATGCATCTTTTAGAAACTTCCATTTCACTCTAATTATTTTTTAAGAGATTATGAATTTTTCAAGATGTTCCTTTCTCTCTATTTATTCTGCTAAAGAGAACATTGCTGTTCACACAGCAGTCATTGAAAACCAGACAGAACTGACATATCTATAACGTTAGCAGGTGTGCTTTCACTGTGTAGAAAGCAATTCACTATTTTCTGGCAATCCACTGAACTTTCCTCATTTTGGGGGAAATTTAGTGGATTTAGTGGACTAGCTTGATTTAGCCATTTTTAAGTGTCTGAATCTTGGAGAAAGCTTAGCAGACATTTCACCTGTTGTGCAACACATTTATGTCAAGGTTCATTCCATATACATTGCTTTCAATGTTTCAGTGTACTAGGATCATATCTTAATGTACTAGAGATGCAATTTAGGATAAATAAACAAAAAGTTTCCTATCTGATTTTTTTTTTAAAATATATACATACTTTTGCCACAGCTTGTGTTCTGTGTGATTGTAAGACAAGATGTTTATATTTCCACAAGATGTTTAAATTTCCATGTCATGAACATCAGAGTACTCTTGGGTAGTAGATCAGTAGTTCAGCTAATTTTCTGTGGAAGGGGATGCCTGTGTCTTAAAATGTGTGTGCACACACATCTATATCTCCATTAAATGTGCTGATATTTCAGATCACTTTGACACAAAATTAGCCCCGATTCTAACAAATTAAAGTATGCTTTCTTTGTAGCATATTTGTTTATAATATCTGACAAGCTGCTCTGCTTGAGTGCCTAATACAGATGAAACCATTGCCTTCTGCTTGGCAAGTCAAACGAATGCCACTATAGGATTGTTAAACTCTGTAACAAACCTTACATAAAAATCTGTGTTCCTGGACTCTTCTCTTCAGTGCATCTGTTCCAATCCTCCAAGCAATAAGTATGGGATTCTTCAATGGATTTCTGTGGAGTCAGTGGCTTTTTTCTGATGTGTGTCCACAGAGTTTACCCTTGGCTAGAGTATTCCAGAGAAACTGAAAACACACTGTGCTGGCTAATTAACGAAAGTACAAAAAACTTGCTGCCAGGGAATCAAATGTTGGCAAACAGGTCCCTTTAGGCTCTTTCTGAGAAGCCTGGCAAACACAAGCTGTCTACCCATTTGGCTCAGGATAAAACACAAGGCTAGACGTGGGCTTTTTCTTTTTTTTTTCTTTTTTTTTTTTCCCCCCTTATTAAAAAAAAAAAAAAAAAGGAGAAGAAGCCATCTACAATAACTTACATGGTTTATATTGACTTCAATGCAATTATGCAGGGTGCAGGCCAATATGGAATTCACTCTGCACAATCATATGTTTCATATTGGGTTGTCATTCATTTTGTTACTCCAGGGTAAAACTCAGGAATGAGTCTGCCAAAGACAGCAGAGTTACATTTTTTTTTAAAGCAGACAAAAAAGTGAGAGGAGAATAAAGCCTATATTGTGAGGTTAAGAGAGAGAAAAAAAGACCATGGCAGTTGAGTGATACGGTTTCAAAACTGCATGTTATGGAAAAAAAACGACCTTCCATTTCCTAGTTTCAAAGCAAGATATCTCTTTAACATGGGAGAAAGCTAAGCCTTTCTTTGAGTCCATGGTTCTGTCCATTACAGCAAGAACTGGGACAGTGGACAAGAGTTCACTGCTGCTTCTTTTCATTTTTTAACCCATGGAATATGATAGAAATATATCATCAGAATATATCTTAGTGCTCCCACCTGATTTGGTATGCAGAAAAAGAGTCAATTATGCACATTTTCTTTCTGCCAGCTTATCCACTGGTTGTGAAACTGGGGAGTTTCATTTAGGAGAACCTCATTTACCCTGCTCCACTCCTCAGCTTTGCATGACTTAAAATGTCCTCAGAGAAACATCTACTGGCACTGAAAGACTAAGGTAGCTCCTTAGGTCCAGAAGAGAAATGACAAGTCAGAATATGAGAAAAATATCCCACTTCAGCATAGATGACAGCTTAGATGCCTGAATTCTTAACTGACACATGGGATATGCTCCACTTACACATCTCTGATCCCGATAAGGTACAGCAGACATTTGTATCTTGGCTTCTTCCATTTTAAGTGCTTATCCTCATCATGTAGGCACTGTACATTTTCTACACAAATAAGACTTTTCAAAAGTCCTGAGTTTGACCCAATGGAGCATGCAGATATGGCTGAAGTCTCAGTAACTTCTGCTGCTGTGAAATCTGGTGATCAGCCAAGTGTAATAGTGCCACTGGTTGTGCTCTGTCATCTCCATTGTCAGTCTGGCTCAGATGCCCTAATCATAGCCACAGAATACCTCAAGTTAGAAGACACCTATAAGGGCCACTGAGTCCAATTCCCTGCTCCTTTCAGGACTACTGAAACTAAACCACATGACTAAGAGCATTGTCCAGATATTCCTTTATTTCACAGTACAGTCTTGCAAGCACACCTTGACAACCACACACTCACCATTCCATGTCCACGTAGATTTTTCTGTGTCTGTCATTGAGAATAGCAAGACATCCATTCTTTAGGCAGCTAGAGTTCACATTATCTCAAAAAAATAGCATGATTTTCTCTTAAATTCAAATTCTTAAACTTGAAAAATCTGGGTTTCAGTCCAGTTCAGTCACAGCCCATTTTCATCTTCTGTGCAAGCACCATCTTCATTCACTATCTTATATTTGCTCCAAAATGTCTTTTTTTTTGTCCCATGGTGGTTGCCACCTACCGCTGTTGGCAATATGTAATGCAAATAAATTAGACCAGACCTTGGCAAACTGTTTAAGTTTTCAGATGTGTGTTCACAAGGTGTAGACAGACACTTGGAAAAGACATTTTCTCTAAGTGACACAATATGCATGCAAAGCTGTAAAATCAATACACCATTTACTGAAAAGGAGTTGATTTTCTGAAAAGTTGTGTTGATTGTATTTGCTTTAAAATGCTTTTTTATACAACCCTAATTGATTATGGTCTTCCCTTTTTGAAAACCATTAATTAAAATGACATCATGCGCAGAATAACTTGTATATAAAATGAGCAGTTGGACTGCATTTTTATACTGAAAATTTTGATTAAAAATAAAAGGAAGAAATAAATAATTCTGCTTGAATATAAATGTATTCTAAAAGGTCAACATCTTATATTTGTCTTATAATAAATAACCAATCGCTATGATTCTTCACAGGATCAAGGACTATGTCAAATGGGTTCTATATTCAATACCAATTATGAAAATTTAGAGACAACTGGAACACTAAAAACTAATTTGGTTTACAGAAATTAGTTTCTCTCATGCTCTGTAGCAGTATGTGACTTCTCTGAACCTAATTTCCAATATTCATACCCAGGTTTCTCAGTTGCTGAAATTTCATAAGTTTCCTAGCAGTGTGTTCTGGTAATTCTGCTTGAGCTGGAGTATGATGCCAGAAATACAGATCAATATAGAACATTTCTCAGGACAGCTTCTCTCACACTGTTTCCAAAGGAAGAATTAGGTGTGGACAGCAAAAGCTGTCATTACAGCTCAAGGGAGTCTTCTGCAAACTACATGTCAATAAACTCATGTTACTCTCTAAGATATTTTAGGTCCCAGTTTTCTGGGGAAATGCTTCTTTTCTTTTGTTACTGAGTTTAACATCTCAGGGCAGGTGATGACAAATCCTCAAAAGAAGGGTTTCCCCTCTGGAACTAATTTCTACCAGTAATGCAGCAAAACCTGAAGGCATAGAGAAAAGCCCATCTGTTCAGCCAGGCTTTTGCCTGAGGTAGATTAGTAGGATATTTTAGTCTGTCCTTGGTTTCTGTTTGAGGATGTACCTTTATATTTATGCTTGCTGGGTAGTACTCAAAAAAAGAACTAGAGAAAGTTGCTCAATTTAGCCACCTGTTGGTAAATATTTTAAAATGTTGTCTCTATATTTTATTTGTTAGAAGTGAAGTTGGACCATTAACAATGGAAATATGTTTTATTTATGAAATTATAAATGACTTACTGGTTTACATTGATGGAAACATGAACAAAAGAGGCAAGAAGGACTCAAATATCTTTCAGCTACTGATCTATTTCAGCCCCTTAAGCCCAAACTAACACTTTTGTTGCAAGATGAAGATGAATTATTTGTAATTACTGAGTATCTAGCTGTGTGATTTTATGTTCCCTATTTTATAGTCACTACTGTGAGGATATAAGAATTGATTCCCATATTCAGTAGATTTGCAGTTTAGCAGATATTATTAAAGCCATGTGAAAGCAAATGTGAAGAAATTCTCCATACACTACAAATAAAGCAACACAATAAGTTAAACTTCAGTAAAAGAATAAAATGCTTGTGCATTAGAACTACAGGGAGTTTTTTCAGCTTGGAGCTATGTTTCCTTAAGCACTGAAAAACCTCAAAGACTACCTTTATTTTGTTTGGTGTTATGCAGAGGTTATGTGCTTAAAAGGTATTGCTGTCCTGAGAAACACTGATTTCATAGAAATGATGGAAAATGGGCAATACTGTCATTCCCAGTTTACAAGATACTGACATAGGAAGGAGAGGTAAGATCCCAGTGGAGTGGTTGCCTGGAGTGAACCACTGCATTTTTGTAGGATCCCTAGGATGTTTTGACGTTCACTGACTGGGAACATCACCACAGTGCTTAGTATATATTTAAGCACATCAGAAATCAGGCAGATCTATGATGTGCACTGAATTTAATAGGCTTTCAGAAGTCCATTTAGTCAAATTTAGACTGCATGCTTAAGCACTTTTCTAGATCAATGCCCTCTGCTTTTTAACATCTGAGCTCTACTGCCCACTATCTTAGCAGATTTCCTGTGCCTTCTGGGACAACCTGAGTATTTGCAGTCCTTCCCTGTATATACTGGTCAAACTACCCCCTGTTAATAAGCTATTTTCTTATTTATTTTTTTTATTTAGTAATTAAATTACAGCATCAAAAAAAGAAACATACTTTTGAAAAGAGTAGACAAGCATATCCATCTCCTAAAATCCTATCATCCCTTGGAAATGAGAGATAGTGAGGGGTCCTTGACTTCTGTCTGTCTTTCATCTACTTTTCATTTCCCCTGAAAATATTTCTCATTTGTTTGGTTTTATTTTTGTCTCACATATTTCTAAGAAATGGATCTTTCCCAATAATGCCAATTGTGCTCAAGTGCTACAGACTAAGTAGGGTTCTAAGAAGCTTGTTCTGCTACTTGTTTTCAGCAATTCATCAGTGCTTGTTGATAGGTAGCTACCATGAACCTTCTTCCTCCTCCTTCCCATCTGCAAACCATTGAGATAAATCCAGACACTATACAACAGTGTATATATAAGTAATAGTGTATGGCCCACCAAGAACATTGTATCCATGAGCAATGACAAAAAACAGTATCTTCATCTGTGGAGACACACAGAACTTGACTGGATAGTGACCTGAGCAACCTACTCTGTCTGAGCCTGTCTGAGTGTTAAGGTTGGACTAGATGATGTCAACATATTGCTTCCATTCTCAACAATTCTGTGATTATTAATTAGCTTGTTTTAATATATTTTTCGGCATCACACATATTCATGGTTGAACTTACTGTATATGTGAGAAATAGCATTCTTAACGATTTGCAATTGATAAATCAAAACTCCTAGCACATCTGATAACTAAAGCATAATTAACTGAATCAACTAAAGTAGTTTAAAAGGACAAAAATAAATACTTCTGACAGCATTAGTGTTACAAGTTTTAATTGCTTTCAGATGAACTGTTAAGTTCCTCAAAACACTACTGAAAACAACAGTAGAACATGATAGGGAGTTGTGTATAGAAATGACACAACACTACCTCATCCTGGGTAATGCAACTCTGTTAATGATCTACTAAAAGCTATCAAATATAGGGGAGATAGCAGTTTTAATTCAGAAACTTCTAAGCTGCTTCTAGTGCTTGGGTCTCAATGAGTGGTCTGTGCACTCAATGAGGCTGCTTGTGCCCTGATTGACTAAGGCAGAACATCACATTTTGATGTCTTGTTTTACATATAAGCAGATTATACTAGCTAGGATTTTTCTATTAGATGACTTTTGATCTTATCATTCAGGTATTCAAATGTGACAACAATTTAGATTAAAATGGGGTTGGACTAGATGTCATTAATATTACAGAACCTGCTGCTCTGTTTGCTAAAGCAAAATTGATCTTTTACAGAAGTTGCAGTGTTAAAGTTAATCTAGTTGTTGACTGGCAAACAAAAGTGCTTTCCAAAACTTAATAGACCTTGTTGTGAAAAAAACCCTTTCTTGTTTGTTAAAATTTTCCTTTTTAAGATTGTGTCAGGCAGAATAAACTGCAAGCTGATAAATATATCTGACATATAAGGGAGGAAGAATCAGCCCTATCTCTCTGCTCATTTCTTCTAGCAGAATATATTTCCCCACTCTGACAAATGTGCTTTTTTTTTTTTTCTTAGGTGTCTGCACTTCCCAAATATTAAAGACCCTTAAAAAGTTCTCATTTCTTCTGCATGAAGAAGGTGTCGCCAGCATCCAATAGTGTGTCTCTTTAAAGCATTACTCAAAATAACAGTAGTGTCAGGAGTCACATTTGTGGAGACCCAATATACGAAGTGAATGGAATGATTAGATTATCATCAGAGTGCAGAATTATATTTAAGCACAGAGAACACAAGGAATCGATTATTTCTCTCTTCTGAAAAGTAGACACAGGTCTCCTAACTTACAAGAAGCTTATGGAAATGCATCTTATCCAATCCACTTATCTACAATGCAGGTGTCCTGTCCCAGCTCATAAACTGGGGCTCCTTTAGAAGTCTTGCAAGGAAAGAAGCTCTGTCAGTGTAAAATTCACCTAACCTGTTATATCAGGTTTTTGCATTGCCTTTTTATTCTTTTGGAATTGTGTGATAGGAGATTTTAAATGCAATAGATAAAAATATCTTATTAAATAGCATAAATATCCTCCTTATGCTTTAAGTAACTAAAGCATAATAGGGTAAAGTTAATAATACTCACATCAGTGACTAATTTCTCCCTATGGCATAATTTTATACCTGTAAACCAGACCACTTTTCTGTTATCTTATTTTTTTTCTACTATAACTAAAAAGTCTAATTAATTAAACACTGTATAAAAATATGTTATTAAAAGTTGTAGGATACCAGTGAGCCCTGAAATCTGTGAATGATTATTCACGTTTTATTAGTCTAGAAGTAGGAACTTCTAGAGGTCTTAACTTTTATGCGACCAGTTGTTAGAAGTGAAATATTAGTTGAATTTTCAGGCACATGAGCCCATTTTTACATCTGAACTCGAAGCAGGAAAATTCAATCATAAATTCAATCTGGGAACAATTGGTCATGGTTTATTTATATGTTTATTGGCTGGACTGCCATCAAGGAAAAATGAGCTGGTGGCTGTGGGTTGTTCCCAAGGAAAGTTGATAAAGTAGTTACTTTATAGGAAAAAAAGGACTAGACAAGTTGTTTACAGCTTGTGCAACATAAACTGTGCTGACAAAAGATCTCCACCACAGCCTCAGTAAATAACCCCCCTATAGAAACTTTAGTATCCATGGATCTTACACCTGCATGCCCTAGGATGTAAGATGTTTCATCCTGTGAAGCAGGGTCCCCATTGTAACAGCATAAGATAAGTCAAGGAACAACTACACAGTAGGATAAACTCACAATCAATAAAGCGCAGAAAAACCCTGCTGACAATAAGGGAACATTTGTTACAAAACAGTCAGTCCCTCTCTCCTGATCCTCAGTGAAGACATAAAAACCACTCTGAAATGAAGAGTCTGGAAAATTCATAATTCTATTGTATACTAAAAACAATGAGCTAAGCAGAAATATTGATTTTTTCATACATTATAATCTCCTTCACAACCACAGAAAATTTCTCTCTTCGTTTCTCATGAGAATTATCCTATCAGAGCATAAAAGAATCCTAGAATCATTTAGGTTTGAAAAGACCTTTAAGATCTTTGAATCCAAGTATTAATGCTACTATTCCAAGTCCACCACTAAGCCATATCCCCAAGCACCACATCTGTATGGCTTTTAAACCCATCCAGGGGTGGTGACTCAAACACCTCCCTGGGCAGCCTGTTCCAATGCCTGACAGACCTTTAAGTAAAAAAAATTTTTCCTAATGTCCAGTTTAAACCTCCCCTGGTGCAGCTTGAGGCCACTCCCTCTTGTTCTATCACTAGTTACTTGTGAGAAGAGACCAGTGCCTACTTCTGTACGACCTCCTCTCATGTAGTTGTAGAAAGGGATAAGGTCTCCCCTCAGCCTCCTTCTCTTCAGGCTAAACAATCCCATCTCCCTCAGTTGCTCCTCATAAGACTTATTCTCCAGGCACTTCACCAGCTTAGTTGCTCTTCTCTGGACCTGCTCCAGCACCTCAATGTCTTTCTTGTACTGAGGTGCCCAGAACTGAACACAGTACTCGAGGCGTGGCCTCACCAGTGCTGAGTATAGTCACCTCTCTAGTCCTTCTTGCCACGCTATTTCTATCACAAGCCAGGATGTTGTTGGCCTTCTTGGCTACCTGGGCACACTGCTGGCTCATATTCAGCTGCTTGTTGATCAGCAACACCAGCTCCTTTCCTGACAGACAGTTTTCCAGCTCTTCCCCGAGCCTGTAGCGTTTCATGGGGTTGTTGTGTCTCAAGTGCAGGACTTGGCATTTGGCCTTGTTGAAGCCTATATGATTGGCCTCAGCCCATTGATCCAGCCTGTCCAGGTCCCTCTGAAGAGCCTGCCTACCATCAAGCAGATTGACGCTCCCACCTAACTTTATATAGTCTGCATTGACCATATGATCTCTATAATCACACTAATGCCCTCTCAGATCTATGCTGATTTCAGGGATAGCCTAGCCTATTCCTAAGGAAAGTGAGCATTTTTAATTAACCTTAGCTTTTCTTAGCTTTAAATTTTGATGCTTGGAAGAGCGACACGAATAACCAGTATTTTGTCTAAATTTTCCCTGTGTATGATTACTGTGATGGCAGACATTATCTCCATTTAAAAGGCTCATCTTCCTTACTGTTATAAGTGCATACATAAGAGAAAAAACTCAAATCCAACTCCTGACAGTTCACATTCTCAGTAAATCATGATATTTAAGTTATAGGATGCAGCAACATAGGCGAAGAATGATGTCTAATCAACAGAAAGAAACACTTCTGAGACTTTTTTAACTAGAAAAAAATCAGTTTTCCCATCACTGCATTAGGAATGCAAGACATTTTTGGAGAGTGCATATCTGAAATCTACTTTACTCAAAATGTGAGACTTCATGAATCTTCATCCTCTCTCTGGCTTTTCTACGTTGTGATTCCTCTTAGCTCATGCTATTTAAATGGGGAGTGATGGAAACAGTTTGAACAGGGCTCAGGAACTTCGTCCTCATTCCAATGCACAGTCATCCAAGTTAAATCTTCTTAAAAATATAATGCAGTAGGATCCACTAGTTTAAATGGGTGCACCTTTTCTGGAACTGTATCACCATGGAAACAGGAAAAGATCATGGTCTTTGTACAATCCTTGCCTCTTTGTCCTCTCATATTCAACTCCACAGGGGTAACTTTCAAAGTTATCTTTCTTTCACAACATTTTATAAGGTCAATCTACAAAAAGGAGCAATTAACTTACCACAAATACCTCCAAGTTTTTCAAAAAGTATTATACTTTGGTGTCCATGGCTTGTTTTCTATAGAGACAATAGTATATTTTGACTCTTTTTAGAGTAAAATAACAGAGGTTGGGGTTTCTATTTCTCAACAAAACACACATGAAGAAAAAAACCCACCCAAACCAAATCCTTGTTTCTTTTTCACAAAGTAGGGAAATTTTCCCTGGAATTTTCTGTATCTTGATTGTATGTGAATTGATCATCAGTATGTCTAAGTTAGAATGGCTCTTTCTAGACAATGCTGTTTCACCCACTTTAATACCTTATTTTTTTACAGTGAATAGCAAGGGCCTCATTTGAAATCCTTTCTTTGAAAGGATTCCTCACTTGAGCAGAATTTTTTTCCCAACTTTAGAAACAAAATAATACAAAACACCTTTCTTATCTGTGTAATAAAACCTTGCTACAATATATAAGTAGGCAAATTGCTTCTTCATTTTCTTTTAGTTGTTTTCTGAAATTTCTCAATACTTAATTTTTTATTTCCACTTTCAATATTTTTCTCAACTTATTTTAAGAATTCTTCAAATTCTCCATCTTCCCAGTTATTTTTTTCTCTAAATGTCTCTTTCTGTCCCAGCATCTTACCATTCAAGAGTTGTCAAACCCACAGTTTATTTACCGAGTAAAGATTTGTTTTGTGTGGTTATTTTTGTTTGTTTTGTCTTTATGTTTGTTTTATACTACAGCATCTACTACAAGTTAAGAACTGTACCACACTTACTTTGATCAAAAATACCTTTGATCCCAGCAGGGGAATGGAACTGTCTCCCGGGCTTTCAAAAAAACATAAATGAAACTAGCTAGAAAAATTAAACCACAAGTTGATTAAGGCAGAGTGCAGCTATCTAGGGCTTTTCTGTTCCAGTTCCTTAATTTCACTTGCCTCATCAACATTTAGATTTATTTCCTTTAGGTAGTGATTTTTCCCCTCCATTGACAGCCTTCTAGCCTTGAACACAGCATCGTTAGTTGTGGCTCAATAGATGTTCATAGGGACTACTTCAGATCGTTTCAGCTTGTACATGTCCTGCCCTGTATTATAACTATCATATTTTCCCTGATACCTTGTGAAAGCAAAAGGAAGATCAGTAAGACTACTGGGTACAGAAGGCCCTAAAGAGCAATAGATTCAATATCATTGCTGTTGTGTAATTGATATTAAGAACAATTAACTGTGAAAAATATGAAAATAAATGTCTCCTTCCAAATTCTGTCTTAGAAGGTGTTTTATTAGATGTTACACTATTAAAAATGAGCAGAACATATTATTTTATGGCCCAATAATTAAATTAACAAGATTTATTTCTGCCCCCAAGAAGGGGTGGGCTTCAGATGAGTTTTTAATAGATGTTCAGGTTGCTACATGATAAGTAATATTTTATGCCATGTGACATAGCTCAGGAAAAGAATAATAATACACAAGACCGTAAAGATGGCTCTTTGGACTGGCAGTTCTTTGTTGAAAGAGTCATTAAAAGCTGAGCTGTATGTAATACTTTAACAGAAATGTGTCAGAGATATGACAAGGGGCAGTTAGTGTTTGTAAATGGGATTTTGCACTCTCTTGTTTCTTCCAAGAAACCATCCAGTTTATATTGAAAATGTTCTCAGCATAAAAAAGCCAAGCCAAGAGTTTCTCACAGATGCTGATGATGTTAATTAAATTGGCCCTAGTATTGGCCTCTGCGAACTTACCTTTTATACTCCTGTACACAACTCTCAGATTTATTCTCTGATACATTACTGTCGGGTAAATCCAGAGCAACTTCAATGGTCTCCAAGGGTCAGAACCTCAGCTCACTGAAAGTCCAGCATAAATACACTAAATTGAAAATAAACTTAATATAAAAGTTTATATTAGTGGTAGAAATAATATGAGGGAAGCCCCTTCAGACATGATCTAAATATATATGTTTGTTTTTTTTTTACTGCCATGTTCAGTGAACAGAAGGTATTTCATCCACTTTAAACATGCCAAAGAGGTTGCAGCAAATCTATGATACAATTTAAGTACAGAAAGGAGGAGAAAAACCTGGATATTTCATTTTTTGCAGAAGGAAGTAAATATTCAAAAGGTAATGTGAGAAGGATATGGTAGCTAAAAACCTCAGTGCCAATAGTAGAACTGACCGTTGGTGGTCCAGGTCACATTTTTATATCTCCTTCCACAATATTCTAGTATTCTTTGTAGTGGAAGACCTAATGAATGCAGTAGTCTGTGGAATGTACTTTTGATGGAATATCACTTAAAATACAGTAAAGAATGTCTTAAGAGAAAAAAGAAATAGAAAAAGGCCTGAAGTGAGGATCTTATTCTATGTTTAGCTTTTCTGATGTTTCAGATAGAATTTTATACAAATATCTTGAAGCCACTACAAAACAGATGTACCTTGTTTTAATTTTACTTGGGAAAAAACACTCATGGAGGTATAGAATCTATTGTGAAGCAAAGCGGGATATGAGAGATAATAACATAAATATTTTTTGAGGGGAATAATGTGAGCAGTATCATGCACACTTTATAGTGTATCATTGAACCAAACCAATTCAGTGAGATTTGTGCCAATTTGGTAACAAGGTGTCACCAAAAAAACCTCTACTTTAGAATTCCTCTACTTTGTTTCTTTAGTAATGTCCTTTTATATATTTTCACTGCCAGTATTTCCTTTCTTGGGTGACAATCTGGAGCCTTTACCATGAAAGATTTGACCTTTCTTATGATAAGGCAGCAGTATAAATTGTAAGCCTGATTGATTATATAATTCCATGTAATGCCTGTATACAGTACATTATGTAATTATTTTTTTATATATTTTGATATTAATATATTATTTTATTTATTGTATCTAAAACAAGAGGAAGCAATCATAGGCCTAAATGTGGAAGAAAAAAAGAATTGAACAATATGTTTCAGTTATCTCTATATACTACTTTTGATTACCCTTAAATGCATCCCTGGAGTATTCTCACAATGGTGGAAACAAGATAATGTTACCATTTTCACTGTCAATATGTTTGAGTTGGGCTGTATATACTGGCAGAAAAGGTTCCTGAATGTGTATGATTTTTTTTTTAATCTTGATTATCCTGCAATGTAAAACCATAATATTACCTAGTTATGATTTAATTGAATAATTCCATCTCACCTCATGTGGCTGGGTTTCATTGACCAAAAGTATTTTTTTTTTTATGGTGATTTTTTTCAACTGCATGGTTGGTATATGGAACAGGACATTTTCACCTATCTACATTAAAACTGAGAGATGAAAATAATTCACTGTGTTCACAGATGAAAATCCAGTACTGTATCAAACTGAGCTAGGATTGTTGATCTGTTTGCATAATTATCCACACATTTAGCACGATACTGATTTCTATTATTATAGCAATTGGAAACCACTTTTAGATATCTGTGTTCCTTGCAGTGGGAATTGTACACATCTGCAAGCAAAAAAGAGTTCCTAGTGTCATGATGAAAACTTTACTGGCATTAGGAACAGGTACGTAGCTACAGAAAAAAAGAAAACTTGGAAGCAAATTTAATGGGGAGATTATTGCAGTTTACTGATACAACCTGCGGTCAGTACACTGCAGACCCCCAACCAATGTCTAGCAGTACTGAATAACAATTTATCATTGGTGGCTGGACAGTCATTTTAAATTGGAGATTCTTCTGCCAGATGACTCTTCTGCAGTCACTTGAATATATCTTTAGAGTGCAGATCTGTAACTGTCTTCTCCTCTTCTGCTGTATCTCTCCTTTTGTGTCTGCTGATAATTTTAAAGAGCATTATTCTATACTCATGCATACAGTCGATAACACAGAAGGGCTGCTAATAACACAGTATGGGTATGTTTACATTGCAGTTGAAGACAGAACCTTTGTACAGGTAGGCACCCGCCAACACCTTGAAAAGCTAATTAGGGACTTGTGGATTATTTAGGGTTGCCTGAAAATATATGAATCATGAGGGATCACACTTTCAAAAGGTCATGAGAAACACTGAGCAAAATTAAAATATTCCCATGCTGCTTTTGTAGACACAATCTAAGATATAAGATGTTCCAAGTAATAGAATTTTTTGTTAGTCTGGTTAAGTATCAACATAGAATTTCAGATATGTATGTTACATATTTTATATATCCTTTATTTTGGAGTTTGACAAAGTATAGAGATCCAGAGGGAAAAAAATACTTTGCAGATACCTTTAAAAATCAAGCTAAACTGAGAGATGGTTTACATTTAAAATTTATCATTTCATGCAAGTCAATAAAAATAAGGAAGAAAGAAAAAGCCAAAATAAAGTGTTAAAAAAATAAAAAGTCTTTAAAAATGAATGCTGTGTATCTGTCCTGGAAAAAGATAAAGGAATGGACTGCATATGACACATACAAGTCATTTTCTGTAGATACTAGAACAGTTCCTTTGTCTGAGGATGCATTATCAGAACAGTGACAGTAAAGATGCTTTAAAAATCAAAGCTCAGGCAGGGAGTATTTTTGGATATTTGAACCCAGTGTGCAAGAATGTTAAGAGACAGAGGATGAGGAGTGCTACTCATTCCTGGGGTGTTTTATGTACATTTACACTAAAAGAATTTGACTTTTCATACTCTATTTCACTGTACAAGAGCTTGATCCATCAGAAAGCCTGCAGTTGAGAGCATCAAAGCTGAAAAGGAAAGGACAAACAATCAAAAAGAAATGTTACACTTAAACAGAAGGAAAAATCTTAAATTTTCTGTTCCGTTCTCTTCCATACCCCCTCATGACCCAATATAAGATTTTTAACGTACCAAGGTTAACCACTAAACTTCCAGTCTTGCTAACCCCTCTGAATTTACCTAATGCTTAATTAATTAGCTTCACTGACATTATTCACAGAATTAAAAATAAGCTTATAAATCACTCTGAACGTTCAAAGTTCTTTGTGAAAATAGTTTTGTGGGCTTTCTTTAGTTCGTACACACATAAAAATCCATATTTAGGCTGTATCGAGGAAAAATACAGTCTACAAATTCAGGCCAATGAAATATTTAGATATCAGCTATTTGTGCTCACAAAATGGAGAGTGTGATGGGACTTATGACCCCAGCAGCTTCTGTAAATGGTTTGGAAGTCGTAATCTGAAATATGGATAACAAATCTATAAAACACCCCAAGGATGTGAACTCAGCTTTGAGGAATTAATTCACTTAGAAAATCCCTTTTCTTAACCTGATGCTTAGTTAACCTAGGGTCCTGCTGACAAAGAGAAATGGCATCATGACAGCAGGTATACAAGAAGCTTAGCATGTTGGAGGCAAAACGATTCTTTATAAGTACCTAGCTTTTTATGTGAAAAAACAAAACAAAACAAAACAAAGCAAACAACCTTTCAGAACTGTGCAGAAGATGCATGGAAAGCAGGCTGTGGTTTAAAACATCTGACAGCCACATTTGTCTCCTACAAACATGTTATGTTAAATGTGTTTGACCACTCATATATAGATCAATGCCTTAATGAGTTTCTATAATAAAAAAGTGAGATTTTTTTTTTCCTGTTATCACATCATAAGCATTTCTTGGAGATGATCCAAGAAGAAACAAAGCAAAAATTAGATTAGGTCATATAATAATTGATTATTTCCAGCTCTACTAATTCTGTCTCATTTACAAGTGGAGTAGAAATCCATGGTAAATTATGGTTTGTGCATTGTGTGGATTTGATCATATATAGCTACATTTTCCAAGGGACTTAAATCTCTGAAGATACAAGCTTGAGCCAGAAATTGCTGTAAAATAATGCACAGAATATATGTGTATGGGGAAAAGAGAAATGTTGCTCTGGGATGTTTTTGCAACCAGATGTTGATATTTCTAGAAAAAAATAATTGCAGAAGTCCCGGAGACAACTTTTCATGTAAGCCTTTAAAAAGGAAAGAAAATCTAAGGTAATTTTATACATTCAGACTCATTCAGTGATTTCAACTGGAATTGACCTTAGAGCTAGTGGAGTCCAGGCTCCCATAACAAGCAAGGCTAATCACAGAATTAGATCAGGTTGCTCAAGATCTTTTTCAGCCATGTTCTGAATATCTCCAACCTTGGAAATTTCACAGTTTCTCTTGTACCCTCTTCTAGTGCTTAACTACTCTCATGATGAAGATTTTCCTTATCTTTGCCTGGAATTTCCTGCATCCAGCTTGTGTCTAATCCTATCATTTTGCACATGCAAGAGAGTTTCTATAAGCATCCATTTGCTAACTGAAAATGGTAATAAAATATCCTTTTAAAGTCACAGAATCAGAGAGTAATTTAGGTTGGAAGAGACTTCTGCAAGGTTTCTAGTCCAACCACCTGCTCAAAGCAGATCTAGTTAGATCAGGTTGCCCAGGACTGTCTGTTGTCAAGTCTTGAATACATGAAATGATAGAGATTGCACAGCCTCTCTGGAAAGCCTGCTCCAGTATTTGACCACCCTCCAATTTTAAAAATAAAAATAATAAAACACCTTTGTACTTATCACAATTGCATTTGCCACTGTTGAACTCCATGAAGTTCCTGTCAGCCCACCTCACCAGCCTGTTGAGATTTCTCTGATCATGTTCAGTTAGCTGACTTATACATTCACATGCTTCAACAATTTAAAGAAACATCTACTTCTCTCTTTCACATTTAGAGATAAACACTGTAACTATCTGAATCTAGGCAATGTGAGACTCTCTACTAAAACTGAAAAGCACATCTTGACTGCACAAAATTGAATAGTTCAGTCAAACCAGAATTTCTCCATAGATTGTTAGTAAGACCCTTTTAAATACACACACACACACACACACACACACACACACAAAAAAAAAAAGGAATAGTTTTGTTTACTATCTATTGTTTGTCTTTAATTTAATTCTTTTCCATTTATGGATAATTTAATTTACAATGCATGTACTATATGAAGCATCCAGAGAATAAAAATGAGGCCCTCAAATATCAGGAAAGGCATTTTTATAAAGGTAATGATGTATTTATCACCATGTCATGAAGTGCAATTGATAGTAGCGTTCAAAATTAATGGACTTTGTAGTGCAGTGGATTAATACACTCTGTGTACATTGAATAAATCTTCCTGTCTGGAATTTCATATGGAATCCAGAACTAGAGTGAATGTGAATGGCAGAGGAAGACTTTTCAGTCTCTGGGCTGTACTGAAAATTGTGCAGTGTTTTGTATCCTGACATTATTCGTAAACAAATAGAATTCAGCAGCATGTCCTGAGAAAATACAAATAAATGGCTTATAGAGTATGATGTTTTTCTCATTAGCCTCATCAAATAAGTTCTTTGTGAGTTTTATGAAATGTGATTCTAAATGGTTAGATTGCTGTAGTTTCAAAGGGAATGTGCTTCAAAATGTCAATTATATTGTTTCTTTCTGTGCTACAGTCAGTTACCTCTTGCTGTAAAAAAAAACAAACAACAGATTGAAGACTGGAAATGTATGAATGAAATTCTACTCTCAGGAAATTACATAAATATTCATAACAAATATGTTAAAAATTATTCCACTTTGGTTTTATATAGTTATAAGAAAAATCAGAATCCATCATCACATTTCAATTACTGCTATGGAAAACATGCAACTCTCACAGGCAAAAAAATTCCTATAAGTAATGTAGGACTTTTTTTCCTCTAAGATTATTTTACACTATTAATAAAATGATTAAATTAAATTAAATTAAATGATTTCCAGTCATATGTTATCTTTCTGTCTTGAAAGATTTGTTACAATCCATGTTACTGGATTACACTGCTGTATGAAGGAGCCATATGCTGCCACAATCTGGAAACTGGATGTGCACCACCAGATCATGTAACATAGTTTGCATACCAGTTTCTAGTCACTGGTAACATAAAAGTGATCAGTTCTTCTGATCTGTTATCAGTACTTCTGGTCATACAATTTGTTCTTAGTACTGCTTTACATTTTAGTTCATTTTAGCTGATAAAAATGAAATTTGTGTGGAAGAAACTGAAATTATTCAGTTGCATTATATTTGCATTCTGTGCTTGGTACCTTTTCTATTATTACAGTATCTGTGATATATAGATCTATCACAACATGTGATACTGTGCTCTAAATTTCAAGACAGAAAAAAAGATTAATGTAGACATTAGCATTCTCGTGGGCTTGGGCATCAATATTTCATCTTAGATAAACAGGAGCTTTGCCTAATTTATTAGTTCTCATATCTGCCATGTAGAAGCTGAATTCCCCTCTGTTTGGGAAATTCCCCATCTGTCTGGAAAATGACCTTTTCTGCTCTGAGAATCAGTCTAGCAGGAGGGACACAGTGGTTAATATTGTAGAAAAATTACTTTGCTTGTCACCGACTAAACTGTCATGATTTTAACCCATTTTGAAATTATTTAACATTTGCTTCCTTTCTCATGTTTCATGCATAATTCATTTGGATTCTCACTGTACTTGTGCTATGCTTCCAGAGAGTGGGGATGTTTTCTATAGTAACTCTTAAGAGCAGTAGTAACAAAACATTTGTCAAAGTGTCATAGTGAACAATGAGACCTCATTATATGTCACTCAGTGTTGAATGAGAAGTGATGCTACATCTAGGCAATTTTATACCTAAATCATGGAAGGTGAAAGATGGAAAACAAGCTTTCATTGCTTTGATTTCATTCCAGTATGAGTTGTTCTCTGAGAGCTCTCACATAAGTGTTAATATTCTTGGACTTGATCCTGCTCTGCTGGAATTACTGGGAATTTCACTCTGTGATTTCACTGGGAACAGAAATAAACTCCAAGTGCATTAAATTACTCATGTTTAAGAGTTTGTCAGATAAGATCTTCTAGGGCAGAGGCTGTTGATTTTGTTTGCACTGCACAGCAATTCATGCTAGACTGAAAAACAAACAAATAAAAAAGTTGAACACTGCAAGTCATACTACATTTCTATACTGCAATCCCCCCTAAATAAGAGGTCATTAATCACACAGGAAAATCAGGAAGTATGAATAGTTCAGTTCAATTACTGAAGTATACATTGGAAGTTATAATTTCTAATTCCAAATAAAAAGATACTGAACATTTGCATCCTATCTTTGGACAAATGGCTTTTTCTGTGACTCTTTCCATTTCACTTTGTCTACATGGATATATGGCTTTTTCTTACGATGGGATTCTTTGCTACTATGATGATGAAATGTCTCTACCCTCCAGTCCTGAAGATAAAGAACAATAAATTCATCCATGTATTGATTATATCCTAAGCGTTAAAATCTCTTGCAGTAACATGTCTTTTCTCAAATTTCAAATTTGCTTACATTTCATCTGATCCAGCTCTTCAATGGAAAAAAAATCAGAATCAAAAGTTCATCATCAACATTACAAGATTCAGCCACAAAGGAGGCAATATAAACTAGAAACCTGCAAGCTAAGAGTATCCTCAACCTAACAGAAGAAACATCAGTGTTCATTAGTTTTACCTGTAACTTTACCCAAAACCCATCTTTCCCTAGGTACTACTTCTATGCTTGTGAGGTGAATCAAGGCTTCCTGGCAGCACAAATTGTCTCCATCTAGCAATTTAATTAGAAAATGTTTACGTGATCAAAGACACTAAAAAAACAGGAGTTAAACCAAGTATGACAATGTAGAAACAGAAGCATAAGCTTTGACATGTCGATACACAGCCACACTGTCAGTCATTGTCAAAATTATAGAGCATAGCAGCACATCACATCTTTTCCTGTCAAAATGTTCCCTCTGACAAAGGTCAGTGCCTTCATGACATAAATCTGTTATCCTATTATTGTCATAAGTATCATGAGAAGAATGAAGTTGAGTCAAATGTTTGGAACAGATAGAGTCAATGCAACTTAATTCAGGGAAAAGCCATATTTCCCTTTTTACTTTTCCCTTTGCCAGGCTGCCAGCCATCAGTATGAGTGTTCCTGCTCACAATCTGTTTGTGTTACAGTGAATAATAGCTTTTTACTGGCCTGGAAAATGACTATCCCATTACTAGCAAAGTACATTCATGGGATCAAGTGCCTTTTGAACAGTTAAGTACATTGTGCCCTTTAAATACACCAGACAGCTTTAGATGAAACCTTTAAAACTATGGCCAATCTGTTGGAAAATTAAAAATATAGTAAATTCAGTGTTGAAATCAGTCATATTTATGAGCTGCTTGAATATACAGCACCTGAAAATAGTTTGTTAGTGGAATTTATGAGGGTTTTTTACTCCACAAGAATCAACTTCTCCAATAGGTCATGAACATTTGTAATAGAAGGAAAATAAAGAAAAATAATAATATCTGGCATAAATTATGTCAAATTGCTCATAACAGTATTTTCTTTAGAATCAAATCGTCATGACACTCTTCTTCGTAACACCAAGGTTAACGGAGAGTAAATGCAGCTGAAATCAATAAATGCACATGAACATAAAGCTGCAGTAAGTACTAGGACCATCAAGCCTATTGTATATAAATATATGTTGTCAAAACATATATAAATATGCGTAACCTGTGAGGAAGTGGAAATGATAGATATAAAATCTTTAAGATGGGACTGGCCTGTTTCTTACAATCACCAAGGAGACTGGTCTAAGTCTGCTGCCTCCAAAATCTGAGTAATAAATTGTATCTACATGATTCATGAGACTTCAGAATTTATTTTGACATATTCATTATAATGTTTTAGACATGCTAACATTAAACTTAAGGAAATGGGGGAGGGCAGTGACCCAGAGTTTACACTCTGGTGTAAACTCTAAAGTAAATTCTAGTGTAGAGTTTGAAAGATATGATTATTCAGTCACAAAATACAGAACTGCAGTGTTGGAGGATTGATTGGTCAATTTTTCATCTATTACTGGTTAACTCTGTGATCTACACTAAATTGCCTTTTTTTTTTTCTGTTGAAAATCAAACAAAAGCTTTGCAGATTTCATATATAAAACACCTGCTGATCCTTCCTTCTGAGCCTGAGACCTCCAGTATTTACAATTCTAATAAGAGGAATTTTAAGAAGGAATGATAGAAAAAGAGTATTGTCTGTTTGCCTCCTATCTTTCTTTAGAATCTGAAAATGGAAAGCTGCAGAATCTGAAAAATAAAATAAAAAAATGCAACCTTAGATAAAATAAAGGAAGCACAGTCAATCACATCTTTACTCCCTAGAGGAATGAATATAGAGATTCATTCCCATCAACATCTGTTTCAAATACCTCAGTCATGGTCTTGCCTCTTCCTGCAGTTAATATAAGTGGGGAAACTTTCCTGGTCAATGTCACATAACTTTGCAGTTTTCAGAAAACCTAATGCCTTTACTTTCCCCAGAACTTCCTTCCTCAAGATATTTTATGGGTTCCGGCTGTAGCTCTAATGTCCTCTTTGCTTATGTTCCCTTTAAATACTGTTGCTCCATGGTGTAGTTGGCACAAGGCAGTGTTTTGATGTAAACAATCTGTAAATAAGATGTGGGCATTACAAGCTTGCACAGGAAGGTACAGGGTGTCATCAGAGAAACTTTTAGACTGCGGTCATCAGTTCGGTAAGAAGGTGCTGGTAGGATATTTATGAATTATGTAATTATATAACTCAAAATGAGTTGCAAAATGGGAAGCAAGAACTTTGATCTGAAAAAAAAGGAAATCTGTTTCTGTGGGCAGCAAATTTGAGAAGGACAATACTGAACTTCATATTTGGCTATTAGTTACTGGAAAAAAATAATTTGAAATTATCTTTAAATGGCTGGGGTGGGAAGTACAATTGCACTAAAATACAGGTTGCATTAACAGACTCATATTCTCAGTCTTTTATGACATCTTTCTGTAAAGAAACTGAAGGTAAACCAGCAATAATTCAACTCCTTACTTTTAAGCTTTCTCATACATCCCAGATCAATTAGTGATGCATGTCAAAGACATTGAAATCAAACCCCAAATCCTGTACTTATAATGCTTCATACGGTGATGTCATCATAGAAACACAGGATATTTGAGTGAGAAATTATCTAATTAGAATGGAAAGAATTAGTCAGAGAGCAGGGACAGGGCTTAAAGAACACTAATTTTAAATTTTCAATGAAGTCAGATGTGAAGTCTCTTTCCTAACTGTTTTGATGGTTGTTCCTGGTTTCAGAGATATCTTGTAGCAATGAGTTTTAGAAGCTCAGTAAGAATCTTATGAAGTAAGTGTTTCTTAAGAAGCTTTACATTTTCTTTCCTTCATCTCTATTCATTTTTCCATTGTTCTTATATCATGGCTAAAACCTGATAGTAAGCCAAAATTTTGGTCTTTTCATCACTGTTGGAGTTACATGTCTTTGGTTTTTACTGATTGTCTAAACATCACTTGAAGAACAGTAAGATAATATAATTGTTTTTAATACTTTAAATTGCCAGTAATTTTTATTTTATCCTCTAAGAATATGAAATTTTTAGTTTCATTATTATCTGGCCTTCATTAAATATGAAAGGAAAATAATTATAACCCTTAGAAATGATGGAAAAAAGATGTGGAACTAAAAAAAAATAGTCTTCCAGAACTCCAGTGAAAAGGTTCAGCTTTTGTTTTGAAATTAGTTGTCTTATTACTTGTGTTGTAAGAGATAAGACCAGAAATCAATTTGATCATTATTAATTTTCTTTATAATTTCTGATGTCATATATAGACAAGTTTCATACTTTGATCAGACCTGAGACAAGAAAATTAATATTAGCAGCAAATACATTTAAATGTTCATCTACACTGATGTTAACCAAAGACTGGGGAGGGGAAGAGGTTATGTATCTTGAGGCATTGCTGGCTTATCTTCTTATATTTCACAGACATAGTTTTGATAACAGTCTGTATTTTTATGTATTTTCTTTTTCTTAGGAATTTTGCTGCATTTTCACTAGATTTGTTCAGACATCCTGTTGGCTTTGTTAAGGTAAGAATAGTAGATGTGGACTAGTTTTAGACTATATTTTTAAAATATGTGTCATTATCTTTGAGGTACAACTAAGTATAAAATCAATTAACAATTTATTATTTATAATTGGTGTTGGAGATTTTGTTGTGTGGGGAGGCAGGTTGTGTCAGAAGGAAAAAATGTTGATCCTCTTAAATACAAACCTTCCCTCTTCTTCCCTGATAACCTTGATATCATTTTGGTTATAACTTAAGAGTGCTAGAATCCTCTTGAACTGCATATGGATTTTTGCCGTCTTACATATGGGGAAATCTTTGTAATGGTTTGGCAGCCTGGCATCAGAGTCTGATGTGTGCTACCTGGGGCAATCCACCTGCCTTTCCTGATAGATACCATTTCTGTAATACTCATATCAGCTATTTTAAAAGATACATGCATTCCCACATGTGATATTTCACTGGTGGATGGATTAAAGATAGCTTTAGATATATATTTCTAGCTTTGAAAGGAGATAAATGATCAAAGATTTCAACCTATCTCATCTAAATACAAAAGGCAGTTCAAATGTGAAAGACTGTTTGTAATTAGTAGCATGTGATTTAATCTCACAGTTTCACAGTTCATTCCCACCAATGAAATGTCTGGGCTAAGAAAGGTTGCATAGTATTAGAAGTCAATGAAATATTTTGCAGTGAAACAAAACAGGCTTCCACTATCTACCACACAGACCTACATCAATGTAGTGAGAAGAGGACTAATGTAATTTGCTTACTTGTTAACTAATCTTATTATTTTCTGCTATTCCATGTTTATACTGAAATTATTTTGAAGTCTTGAACCAATGAATAAACTTCACACAGGCAGAAAGATGTGTTACCGTCATTTCCTGTTGAAAGCTGGTAATGTCATTCCCAAGTGTCAGGAAGAGGACTTGAGCACCTTACCACTTAAAATGTAAAAGACTAGTTTAAACATTAAGACAATGTTGCCATGCTTTTATTTCTTTTATGATACATTCCAGACATGTTTTGCATTAAGTCATTATTTATGACACTGGATAAAATTGTTCCAACAGTTTTTGTTGTTTGTTTATTTCTCTATCATCCACCCAATAGAAGAGCCATTGAGAAAAATGTGTAACATTTGTGACATTTAGAAACTGTAGTAGAAAAAACATGTGCTATATCTACCCACCCTGTGAACATATGTGGAGCAGTTTGTGTGTGGTATAGAGCGTCAAGAATGAAATCCTTGTATTTGGCTACTGCATATGCAAGAGATGCCAGATTCTGTGGAACCAAATTCTAAGAGTGACATACTGTATGAGTGTAATTGTCACTATTGCCTTTCTAATGTAAATCCCCAAAACATGATTGGATAGTTTGGAGCTTTTATGATTGGAGTCAATCTTGCATGTCCAGTCTTTGTTGCCTCAGCCTGTCCTGTCTACAGCAGACTTGCAGCTGCTCTGACCTATCCTGCAAACATCAAGTCTTTAAGGAGTTTGTACTTACAAGATCTGAGCCCCTACACAAAATGCCCCTGGTAGAAAATGGACAGATTCAGCATTATCAGGTTTTTTTCAGTACAAATGTGTCTAAATACAGCAGCTTTACACTTTCTGATCAGAACAAAGAGAGTGAATTGGAATCTGTCTTGAGGGTGTTTAATATTACATGAATTCAAGTTGTGCAAAGAGGTTCAAAGAATCCCTTTGTGAAGTGATACCATGAGACTACAACCAATTGTGCAATCTCAGCTACCCTACTATGCCATACATATGCAAAGGGTCTCCAGTCTGACAGAAAGGTGACTGATGCCCAGCACTGTGGTATTGTCTTCTTTTTATTAATCTCTGCAGGTTGATTTTGTCACAATCTGATATGCACCCTGGGATTTTTACAACCGCAAAAGAGTTTGGTTTGCCTTGCAAAACTCACTCAAGGCATCTTAGATTTCCCAAGACAAGTACAAGCCACCGGGATAACTTTGAAAGACCAGCTGGAATGAGACAGTGTTTCCTAACAGAATCTATCCAGCTGTTTATTAATGTAATCAAATCAAGGCAAAACATTGGTATTCATTCAGAATGGGAAAGAGCCATCTGCTGAATCCTCTGGGTTGCTTCCTACCTTCTTTCTAATCTTACCATGGATATTTCAGAAGTTGAGTTTAATAATAAATCTCCACTAAGCTGTAAGCTACACTTCACTGCTGCTCAGCTGAAGAATTGGGAACCTAGCCTTTTGTTTAATATGCCTTTTGGGTCATTTATTCAAAACCTTCCTTTCTTCAGTATGCTCATTCCCTGCAAAGAGAAGACTGTCGTCACCTGTTCTCTACTTGTTTCCATGCTGATAGCTCTTTTTCTCTCATAAATTTATTAATTAATGAACAGTCATCAGGGAATTGTATCCTCAAGCTCATTAAGGAAATGGACATAAAATGATATGAAAGCAGCTGCCTCCTTTCTGTCATTCCCTTCTGACGGCTAATGCTTTCCTCATCAGTGCTAAATTATAACATGGCTTTGATTAGCAGTCCGGTTACTTGCTGCAGCTGCATTTAGAGATGGAAATCTTAACTACACAGTCATGTTTAATTGATATTCTCATCAAACTGTTAACATTGTAAAAAAAATGCAGCACTTCAATACATCAAGCTTGTGTATGGATATTAAATCCCACTGGAAGTTTTTTTGACCTTGTAGGAAGATTGAAAAGACATGTTGTTTCTTGAAGCTCTCCAATAAGCCACTGATTATTAGCTGAGATCTTTTGGGGACCAAAGGTAAAATTAGTGAAAAAATCTCAGGCCAGAGGTTAACCTAAAGAGAAATATCTTTGATCACCATTCTCATGCCTAAATGCTCATGTCTATGCTACAAAAACTTAGAAATTATTTGTTTTAAAGCAGAGGATGAGATCTTCTGAATTTCACCTAAAGATTTCTAATCAAAAACTATTCCGAAAGGTAAACCTATTTTGGACAGAAAAAATCTGTATCAGGGCTGGTGTAAATTAGCATAGTTTGGAAGATGTTCAAATTCATACAAGAAGGGTGGTTGGGCCAGACCTGTCTATACGCACATTAATGTTGAACCTTTGCCAGACTCAGGGTTTAAATTCTAACTCATCACTTGTTGTTGAAAGCTTATTCATAGACCAGCCCACATCAGGACAGGGCCCTGTACTCTGAGGATGCTGAGACATTCTGGCCTTCTACAACCATAGTCTTTAAACAGGAGATGTCTTGAAGCTTTGAGGATATATAACAAGAATTGTTGCTAACTGCTTTTTAATGGTTGGTATTTCCTCTAATTAAATCAGGTCACTTACTGGGCTCTGAGACTGAGCGGGGGATTAGCCAAAAGGGAAAGCTGGACTGACTAGTAGTGCTGAAACCCATGTTCAAGTTCATCCCAAAGGAGAGAGGAAGAGATCATTTGCCATGGGGTATACCAGAAAGCATCCAAAATCACTGACTCTTTAAACACTAGCCCTAGAATTAAAATGTTGAATGCAATTCTGAAAAGATCTAAAATGAAATTGAAAGGCTTCAAACCTCTTTGTCTCACTACTCACAAATTTGCATTTCAAGAACGGATTTGGACTTTCATTATCAAATGTCATTGCCGTTTGATGAAAAAAACCCCAAACTTTCAAATTCAAATGTGTTACCTTATTTATGCAATTAAACAATCCTAACTTGACCTAAACCACCCTTGAAAACTATTCAACTTTGGAGAAATTTCCATTAGATGTTTCATAGTCTAAGCAAATTTTTGTGAATCTAGAGTTTCCGATTTATAGTGAATAATGAATTTAAATATTAATTTTATTTCATACCAGGATGAACTTTTGAGGGAACTCTCCCAGCTGTCTCCACTTACTACATTGTTGGAACATCATCCATTCCCATTTTGCAGCACTCCTTAGTGTGGCCAAGTCTATGAGATCAGATGTAAATCCTCCTTGTTTATGTAGCACATTTACTTCTACTTTTGGAGCTTCAATAGCTAACACACAGGGTGACTTTTGGTAAGTTTGACATGTGGATATCATAACTTCTTACAGAGACAATTAAAGGTAGATTCATGAAAAAATCTGGCCTTTAAACTGAGTCAGACAGGTTTTTAAAAAGTAATTACAAATCCACTTGCTCCCTTCAATTCTTCACCTGAAATGCTTTCATATTTTGTTGATAGTTGGTGCTGTACCATGTTAAATATTGTTACTTTCAGTAAACAGCCTAAAATATTTAATTTCTTATTTCAAGTCCTTTACTTTCTTTCTTTGATCACCTATGATTGCACTGTATTATTCTGATTTAATTGTATAATGTCTTCTTTTGAACTATCTTGCAGAAGCAGTGATAAGTTCTAGGTAACTAACTATATTATATATATCAACAAATTTCTGCAAGTCTGTGGGAGATACACATCTGTTGTTAGCATTGTTTAGTAATGTCATGGCTCTACTGTAAAAAAAAAAAAAAGAATATTAGATAAAATACCTTCCTCTGTAGCAGTTTGTAACTTGGCTCCAAGCATGAGCATCTCAGCTGCCTTATTTATATGAAATTAATTTAGGTCTAAGACGATGATGATTCATGGTCATGCTATAAAGTTCACAGTACAAATTTAAAACTAATATAGTCAGTAGGTTTTGGCTGAAATTCAAGTGAAGCAGGATTTTTACATGAAACAACTGTTATTGAAACCTAGTGCACATCTACTGATTACTTTTACTTCTTTGAACAGAAAATTTAAGAACAATTGTGTTTGTTAAAGGTGTTCTCACTATCCAGTTCCTGTAGACCTTTCCTTCGCTGAACAGAAGTCTCCTGAAAGCCACACACTAATCCAAGGATTAATTCAGTAAGATAGATAGGGTTTATCAACTCATTTCACATAAACAGCACAGCTATTCTGTGGCCTAAGTGCTTTTACCTCTCAGGGAGATTAAACATGAATTTATTCCATATATGAGAAAAGTTTTCCCTCTTATTAAACCTTTCATATGTTTTCCACACCTACATTTCTAACCTTGAAGTCAATATATGATTTATGCCTCTACGATAATTTATTAATCATAATACACTTGGTAATTAAAGGGTGCGGTTGACATAGAATATATTTTTGCTAAATAAATTCATTAGATTCTTTAAAGTAAAAGCCAAGATATGACCTTCCTATAGTGTTCTATTCAATGATGTTTTTCCACACTAACTACCATAACACGTAATAATCAAATGGAACAGAAATGAGTGCATCCATTACAAAGGAGTCAGGCTATCTAGCTTCTAGTAAGGACCTCAAGACAGGAGAAGAGGGCAATTATTATATTTAAGACCTGTGACCACATTCATAAAGAGAAGGAGCTTGTATGGAGGGAAAAGGAGACTCATGACAGCACAGACCAAAATATATAAGGAATTTTTACTTAACCTTACAAGCAGACGAATTGGTGTTTTGTATAACTGCTGTGAAAAAAACCTACTTCTTTTCTAATATAAGAGTGAAAAGTAACAGGTAACCCAAATTAACCTGAGCTGTGTTGTTTTTCTTTCAGAAATGTACAGTGTATAGGTCTATAATGAATGAGTTTTGACTGAAGTAATTTGTAGTTAGAGCCCTACTGGAAGTCTTGTTATTAAAATGCTTCTTCATCTCTGCCTCACTGCCTGAAGAGCCTTGCTGCTGGGATTATTGACAGTGGTTGACAGTGTGGTGAAATGCAGCTATTTCTACTCAGTCAGGAATCCAAGATTTTCTAAAGGCAAAGAATTACTTTTTTTTCTCCTTTTGGATACACTTGATATTTCTGTCGCCTTGGAGAATATTATAAGTAACTCTTCCATAGTATGCTGCTCCATAGCGCTGCTATGGAAGGCTACAAGCTCTTCAGAAAGAACAGGCAGGGTAGGAGAGGGGGAGGGGTGGCTTTATATGTTAGAGAGTCTCTTGACTCTGTTGAACTTGAGGTCAGCAATGATAAGGTTGAGTGCCTGTGGACCAGAATCAGGGGAAAGACCAACAAGGCTGACATCATCATAGGTGTCTGTTACAGACCGCCCTACCAGGATGACGAAGGGGATGAATTATTCTACCAGCAGCTGGC
>JANHFX010005317.1:0-15485 GCA_027560015.1 Chloroceryle amazona
ACCAAAACCTCAGAATTCAGTCAGAAGATGACATTATTTATTATTTCCTATTACTTTGTCTGTAACTTTCTTTACTCTGAGCCAACCACAATGACTGGCTGCATGAGGGTTCTGATTTGACCTGAGGATAATGCGAAGGCTCAGGCAAAACTGTTGAAGATTACTGATAGTGAAAAGCCAGTTCATTTTAAATGAAGCTATCAAAAAAGAGATTCAAGTAACATGTGTGTTTCCCTTAGAAACAGAGCCCATCCCAGTGAGGTCACTACTGTTTCAATGTCATCGTGACTTGAAGTCTGACTAGTGACTCTTACAAAAGCAACCAGTGCTCTTTATTGTTTGTTTTTTTTTTTTTAGTTTTTCTCAGTCGTATATCCTTACTACTAAATAAATAAATAAACCACACACACACACCAAAAAAAAAAAAATAAAATCCACTGTTAAAACACAAACAAGAAGCACTCATGTTGACTAACAAGGACTGGATCATTGCTGGATGACTCTCACACAGAAGCTAAAGCTGCTTGTCACAGTAGGAGAGGTGAGTCTAGGATGACAAAGATACCATGAATCATGTGTCCAGCAGTCATGTCAAACATTCCCCAGTTCTTCCAGGATGTGGATAGGTATGATGGCTGCTTCTTGTGGCAGCTGGACCAGAATATTATGGCAAGTGACTGACTTGGCATTCCGCTTCTGCAGGTCTAGCAGAAAATGTCTTCTGTGCTTGTACTATGTCTTCACAGGCATCTTCTGCTTTTGAGAGGTTGGTTATATCAGGTCACTGCTGCTCAGTAAGAGAAGCCCTGCCCCACATTAATGCTGTACTTCTGCCCAAGAAGTTTGGAACAAGAAAGCCAAATAAATTGGTTGTAGGTCTTGTACAGAATTGGGCACACAGTCTACTCATTCCTTCAGTCAAGGTGTTTGGACCAGCAATGAAGAATCTATCAAAAATATTTGCATATGGTAAAAATAGTTAATGATCTTTATTATTAAAAGGAATGTCTCCCATCGTTAAGATAGTCTGAGTTTGTCTGAGTTTATCACCAATTCTTTATATGCAGTTACATCTCTTATGGAGCTCCATATCATCAAATTCCTGATTCCTTGTAGGAATTTGCAACTATGACCAATGCTCCTATTTAATTCCTCGGTATTAAACAAAATTCACTGCACAGCCCAAATCTTCCATGGGGACGCTAGTTTTCCACTCTTTATTCTGATACTTTCATTTTATTTTATTTTATTCAGAATATCAACATCCTGCTTGAACACAATGCTCCTGTACAAACCATCCCACTTTAATTTTCAGAGCTGCTCAAGTCCTCTGACCCTATAAGTAATGGCTTCTGTTACTCGATACAAGATGAATTGCTGTATGGTATGGCTGGTCTCTGTCTCTATCCTTTTGTTGGAAAAAGAAAAGCTGCAGTGTTGTGTCAAAGAAGCCATGGTTTAAAATAGCATGTGTAAAGACCCACAGTGTGTTAATACAGGGGATCCTTTCATGCAGTTACCATGCCTCCAATAGTTTTCACCATGGAACCAATACGGATTATGGACAGGAATTGTTAGATTTACACTTTGCCTTATAGAGAAAAGGTATGAATATTGAATACTATTTTTAATATTATTTTTACTCATGCACTTTACATTTCAAAAAGTGGTTATCAGGATTAGTGTTAGAAAAGGCAGGACATTGTACAGGCAGAATTGGCATAGTAGTAAGAATGAAGCCAGGTGAGCAGGAGTCTAACACAAAAACAAGAGTAAACATTCTTTCTCCAACACACTGTAGGAGCTAAGTGGCTTTTTCCTCCATTCTTTCCAGAGTTCAAATCCCTGGCAAACAGCTTGCTGCAGCTCAAGTTATTTTGTTTGGAGAAATCTAAAAAGGTTAAGCCATCTAACACCATGAAACAAATGGATCAGAAGTATTTCAGGTCTGTAAAGTCAAAGTATTAAATAATATTCATACTGTGCCAGTTCTTAGTTTTCATTGCCTTCATCTGAAGGATGAAGTAAAATAAAATTGTGCCAGATAAAACCAAAACAAAATTAAAAGGTTATGAGTAGCATGGCATGACATATAAAAACTAGAAAATAATTGTTTTCACGCTGTCTGATCACATAGAACTTCAGCAAATCAGTGTCTTTTTTCCTGAAAGCAGTTCAAACAACATGAGCTGCCTGTGGGTTCTGCGTCTCTCCATGCTTGCCATGTTCCACGCTTGCTATCTACATGCTTTGTATTGAAGATACAAAATGGGAGCTTTGATTGCAAACCTGAGAGCATATCTTTTATTATTTTTCTTGGCAATCAAATGGGTACAGTTCTCTGCAATACAAGTGCCCACTTAATGCAAATGGATTTGAATATATACAAGCACATGCACTCTGAAAACCAAATAATCCTGAATGTTGAATGAACCTTGTATGCATTGTCTTGAAGCACATGTACTTGTTTTGCCTGTGCATCAGGACTGGTATGCAAAGAGCATAAAAATGCATACTACATAATAATACTTTTGTGCGCCTAGACCTTCAATGTACTAAAAAGTAATAATAATTCTCATTTTTCTAAAGTATGGTCATATGTTCACCGTTAAATCACTGTTTTATAAAGCAACATGTTTATAAACTACCCAGTATATCTCTACAAACAATTTTCTGACTACTGTTGTGGGCCAAAATGAAAACTGAATACTAGCACAACTTAAAAGATACAGAGAGTTTTCCAGTTTGTATGTGAATTTTGGTGTATGCTCTGTTTGGAATTATCTTTAATCCTTATCTGGTTTTGTTTGTTTGTTTTCATTGGCTTTGCTCTCACACAGATGACACTTTCTATTCTTCAAGATTGGGGAAAGGAGTGTTAGTGAACTGTAGAAAAATAATCAGAATAAATCCCCCGAAAAATATGTTAAAATGCTGGTTCTTTTGCTGCCTGTCCAACCCTGCAAGGTGCTGGCGTTTTACTGTCATTGAACTGACCCGGGAGAGATGATAAGCCTCTGGAAAAATCATGCATCCACCCCTGAAGACTGGACTCGTGTGTCTGTGGGTTCAACAACAGGACTTGACACATACATGTAATTTGTGTTTGCTCTTCCTTTATTTTAAAGGTTGAAATGTGGCATTTCAAAAATATAATGTCATATAAGTAATAAGCCTGAATGTTAAGGTTTTACTGAATATCAAATTTCATTCAAGGAGACAAGAAAGACATAATTTTTGCATTATTTGCCATATTAGGGCTTTTATTTTTGTGGGAAGGGTAGATTTTGTCAGGGTGGCTGGCAGCTCCTTGTCAGCAGGAGGGTAGGAGTACAAGAAGCTTCCTTGTGTTCAGTATCAGCAGCTCCTTTTTAATTTGCATTTGAGGGAGTTTTTTTCCATAGCGTGTTCATTTGCCAGTGAGTTAATGTGTCCCTGAATAATCAGATAAGAATGAATAGAATTACTAATGATAAGAGGAGGTAGAACAAGGGCATGCTAGTAAAGGAGCCTTTCCTTCAACCACCTAATCTGAATAGACCACAATTTGAACTATCTCAAATTTGGTTTGGTCTCACTTCTTTTCCCCAGGTAGAAGCTGTTTTTTTTTCTCTTAAAACTGAGCTTAGAAAGTTAAATGCTGTGGATTGGCTATGACAGCTACTACTTCATTCTGTGAAACTGGAGTTAAAGAAGAAAGCAGTCTTGCTTGCAGCTAGGGAAACATTCCACTTATCTTCTAAATCCACTCCAAGAGCTAATTAATTAGAGTAAAAAAATATTCTCTGTGAAACACAAAGGGAAAAAAAAAAATCAACACACACCCCAAAACCAACCAACAAACCAGAAAAGTTTTGCTCCCAGTGCAACATACTCATCATGTGTGCAAGTCCTATTGACTTGTCTAATTGCATTAGAATATTAGAGTAAATGCAAATGTCATAAACCTTTAGTGTTGTAATGTGCTGTTCATGAGGCGGGCTTGCACAGTGAAGGAAGGCAGATTTCCAAACATCTTTGTCAGCTGATATTGGGCCTCCGGGGCTCAGAAAGTAGGTTGTGAACAGCAATGAGTGAGCTGCTCTGCAAGACTTGTTGATGTTCAAGAGGTGGGGCCTTGACCTCACCCTAGAGGTTATGGCTGCACTGCAGGGGTTTGTGCTGCAACCAAGGTCGGTGCTACAGGCTGTTTAGAAATACACTTGTGAGCCTTTCTTCAACATTCCTTAAGGGGCACAGTGATGAGCAAAAGGCTGCATCACAAAGCTGCAGCATTTGAAAACATAGCACAAAACCCCATGAATTTAACACTGTAAATTCATCCCTTCTAGCAGATCCTGGACGGAGCAGCAATATGAACACCCTATAGTTTTGTGTTGAATTATTATTTCTAAGATTCTGTACCTCAGTATAGATTATCCCTTTTAGCTGAAATACTTTGTAGTGTATATGAAGCTACTTTTGAATGAGAAAGACCTTAACATGAGGAGGAACTTCTTTACTGTCAGGGTCACAGAGCACTGAAATGGACTCCCCAGAGAGGTTGTGGAGTCTCCTTCTCTGGAGATTTTCAAGACCCACCTGGATGCGTTCCTGTGTGACCTGTGCTGGATTATATGGTCCTGCCCTGGCAAGGGGGTTGGACTCAAAGATCTCCAAGGTCCCTTCCAAACCCTGACCCCCTGTGATACCTGTGATGACAGGTGTTAATGGCCAAGATGAAGTAGGCCCAATTTTAAACTCATGTATGATGTAATTTCATTTGGCTTCACTCAGATTCTAGCTTGGATTTGTCTGAGCAAATTCTCACTTATCTCAAGGAGTTACACACTTTAAACATAGTAGCTAATATTGAAAGTGGATACTTCATCTGTTTATTTATTTTGCTTCACAAATCTCATAGTGATTTTTGGCATAAAGCTGTGTGTGTATGACACAATATATTGAAACCGAATATAGAGCTATGAATATTCACAGCAGTATAGATGCAGTCTGAAAGAAAACACAATAGCTCAATAGATGTTACGGTCTTTTAAGTCTCCAAATATGTAAAATGCAGTAAACGTTAAACAGCCCCTGCAGCCCAAAGCCTTCCTGTGGATTTTGCTTTGGCCTCTTAATAATGTAGACATACATTTCCTGTTTGCATATCATCTGCTCAGCAGGACAGATATGTCAACTATAAACTACTCTGCCTAAGTAACATAAACTACATGACCTTGCACTGACCTTTGCAAATTACATGGACCAATGATGTGTTTAATTGGGAATTTAGTGATCAAAAGAATTGTTCCTGTGCTTTCCCAATTCACTACTATGTTCTTCTGCTTTTACCTCCAGATAACTCTACTGACTTTGAGGAATGCACACTCTGGACAAAAAAAAAGTAATTAAAAAAAAATATAGCAGCACAACAGGCCCACACCATCTTCACTGCTGAAAACCAACAGAATTTGCACCAACGTAGAGTGAGCATAGCAAACTGTAAAGCAAGGCAAATAGCCATGGTAGCCACAGAAACAGCCTCCCCAAAAGAAGCACCAGATCCTTGAAAGATGATTCAGCCACTGTCATTGACACTAAACTTCATGACTGCTAACGCTGTTGAAGAGCATTGAAGAGTACTTGATCCTATCACTGAAATCACAAGCATCTCCTTCAAGCAATACATCCCAAGAATCACTCTAGAAATTATAACCTAGTGCTTTCCGAAGAAATCCTATGCTTGATGCTACCAAGTTTGGCCTTTATAGTTCTAAACTCTTTTCTTAATAAGATAATAGAGAAAAATGTATAGCTATCTAATCTGAACAGGTTTTTATACTTTGTCTATCACTGTAGTGCTTGAACTTTTAGCACTATCTTAATAACTGTAGTGGTATCTATCTAAATATAGGATTATGGGATTTCTCATTTAGGTAGGAATATGCTTCAGAAATAACCTTCACATTTCAGATTCTATGCAAAAATTCTAGCTTTGTTTACCTCCAAATTCACCTTATAATCAGCAAATTACAGAGAAGATGCAATATGCAAGAAAAGTGAAGGTATTGAGATCTATCATAGAAGCAGAAAACAGAGCAAGAGGACTCCTGTGGAAGCTGGAGCACATCTCAGGCTTTGTTTGATGCAGAGGTGCCAAGCTAAGGTAGATACTTATACTGGAAGAACAAAACAAGTAGAATGTTTACACTGTGTAAACCAGAGAGATTCAAGCTATGGACAGTGTGTTCATATAGAGGTCAGATAAAGATCAGGAGAAAAAGGTTTTGTTTTAATGGTAACCTGCTGCACAGAGATCCTATTTTTCCACCTGTTTCTACTGGTGCCATTGCACCTCAAAGAAAAAAAAAAAAAAAAAGAAAAAGGCATGGTCTGACTATGACCACTAGAATGACAATCATTAATTGCTAATTCTTCATCCCCGCATGGAGTTTATTCATGGCAGGCAGCTGGTAAAGTGAAAAGAACTACATGCCTCTGATTTTTATATATCATTTTGTTCCCTCTGTGATGAAGATTCTTTTGAAGCACAATCCATGATTAAGTGAATCACTGAATTTAGTATCTCGGGCCTGCGTAAATTTTTCCAGAAATAGGTACAACTAGCTTGGTTACTTCAGCTTCTCCCCAGTTCCTTAAGGAATTGATGTGGCCCTTCAGGTATACAGACAGTGCCTGGGAATTTCTGTGATCTTTAAAATACAAACTTCCAACTCCACTGTATTTGTATGAAAGCCAATTCTGTATTTTTCCCTAAGCCATAGAAAATATCAAAATGTGTAAGGTGTAGTAGCAGCCAGAATTAGAGCCCACACTGCATTATACACAATAAGCTTTGTCACAGCAATTGTCCTACATAAAGAAGCCCAAGAAGCCTGTATTTTTAAAGGTCTTCAAGTGGATATTACATAATAATGATTATGAAGGAGTAGGCATGTTCTGCTAGACTGCCCTCTGTAAGTAACTTGTTTCTGCAGTTAGCTGAAAGTTTTTTACAAAATATTATGGGAATGTCTTCAAAGTTGTTGCCATCTATCCATACAAAGACAAAACCCCCATGCATTTTAAGGAGGATTTATTCATTTGCATAACTAGACTCTGAAGTAAATGGCTGTGCCATTCTCTATGCTTCTATTGTTCCCAAAGCTGCTTCAAATGTTTATTGAATTGGCCCTTTCCAGTAGTCAGTGCTGGTCAAACATGACTTTTTTTAAACTAAAAAGGGAACAACTAATTTTCTTTAGATAGCCCTCTGAGCTGTGGTCCTAAATTCACAAGAGTACCAATCTATGTTTAGGAACTATCTTATCAAGTCTCTTCTCTACAACATAAAGACAATATTCAATACACACAGCTTTACAGCAAGTTATACTGAAGATTTTCAATGGCAGGGATCTGGATTCAGCAACAACAAAGATGAATATCCATTCCTGCCTGTTGATAAGCCACCAGAAGATTTTTTTAAAGTTCCCAGACCTTAATTTTTGTGGAGAAAAGTCACAGACTCACTAACTGGATTCTCTCTAGAAACAGGATGATATAAAATAATTGAAAGGCTTGTGTTACATTTCCTGTGCATACACAGTAAGATGGAAGAATCAGACTTCCAGTACACGAGGTACTCTCTGCTGCTTTGTGAAGGCAAGTAATCATCACTAGTTTCAGGGTAGCTTTGTAGGGAATGTGCAATAGGTCCAACACACCTGGTGTTCAGCTTTCTGGACTGACTGTTGGAGCCTCTGTAAATGAAGAGCTGCAGCTCCTGCTCTGACATTATCATGAATACTAGCAGTAAGAGTGAGAAGCACTCAGAAACAGATTGATTATCCTTGATGACTGTTTTGGTCAATTCCTACTGAGTTGTGAAAAAAGACAAAGCAAGCATCTTCATATTTTTGACATATATGTGAATGACAGACATAGATAAATTCTGCCAACAAAGTTAATTTCACTTTTTCTGCTTTGGTGCTTCAGAAAAGTCCAATGGGCAATAGCGAAAATAGTGTGAAGAAGAGAGAGGTGGTGTTAGTAAACAAGTGTTCAAATATTTGTTCTCTTTTTTCCCAGGTTTTTGTCAAACAATGGCATATCAAAATCACTTTATTTGATTACAATGTCTTGTATATCATTCTGTATAACTGGTCTTATTGTATTCTTTCAGCAGCATAATACATGTCAATTACTATTTGCAGGTTTGGAGATGTATATATTTGTTACATCTTCCTTGAAGGGCTGGAAAATAAAAAGCATTTTCATTTAGCTTATTAACATTATGTAAATGGCAATGTAACCAGCCTTGATTTGCTGCCACTGCATTGGAAATACTTAAACTTTATTATTACTTAGCTCAACATTCCAGTTTTATCTCTGAAATTAATGCTTTTAGGCTCAATTTATGCTTGTCAACAAATAATGATCATAGATGTGAGCTGGTTCATAATCCAGAGGTACTAGGTTACAATGTGTTGCCATGGAAACTGTGTTTTATTGCATTTTCTCTACTTGATTTAAGACATTTGACAGTCATAGCAACTGTTTGCCTGTCTTCCCATATCATAAAAAATTCAAAACCACAAACAACCAATAGGGGACATTCATACAGTTCTTGGACCTCACTATAAAAATAAAAAAGAAATGACAACTTTATATTTAATAGGGACCTTTTGTGAATAGTTTATCTCACCAAATGTCTATGAGTGTTGGAAAATTCAATCAGTGGCTAGTCATCAAATGGACCTGTCTTGCCTGTGGTTCATTTTGTTTATTGCATCATATATCTTTTATGATCACTGGGACTTTAGCCTGAAACAGCATTTTCTTTAACAAGACCCATGTTTCCTCTAACATTGTTTATTGCATCTGAAACATTACTCTTTGAAACCACAGTACATTTTCAATTGAGCAAAGGTCTGTAATGGAATACAGCATGTCTGTGTTTATTCAGGATCCTCAGTAAAAAATACCCCAGTTCATGTAACATTAATCACTTTGCCAGTGTTCAGCTGAGGTCATTGCCACATTCCTAGCAGTATTAAGCCAAGTCAAGATTAATCACGTACATTAAACCCTGCACGGAAAGCATGTGAAGTGGATCTGAAATTAGACATTTGGTGAAGGACTACAAGAGCACTGTTACAAAATATATTAGCAGTGCTGAAGAAAGCTTTCAGAATGATACAAGATTTTTCCAACGATGTTGTTGTGAGCTCATCTGTATTTAAGGTTTTGTGGCATTCATTTAACACATTTTGTAGAAGTTTTAAATAAAACCAGTAAAATCCTTTCTAGATTGTAAGAGTGATTCCCCCCCCCCCTTTTCTTTTTTTTTACTTATTCATACATTTTAAAAAGTGTTTTAAGTGTTTTAATGTATTTGTATGTAACTCAAGTTAGGCTTTGGGGATTTTTAAGAAACAGGTAATAAAAGCCTGAAATATGTTAACACAGAAAAGTTAATAATTGAAGAGTATTTAAAATCCACTTTCCTTTCGCATTTTCTCTTCTTTCTGTGTGTGTATATACATTAGTACCATAATGCTTCATATTTCATGCTGATGTTGCTGCAACTGTAAAAGATGCAATTTACAGTATGCCTTTATGTTATACATAGTAGGCTGCAACAATTCCTTCACCCATTCTTGTAAACTTCCATTAAATGTTTGTTTGATTTTATTTTTATGCTACACAGTCATAAAAGAATAATTGAAGCACAAATAAATCCCAAGGAGAAAAAACTGTGGTGACATAAGGTTTACAGTCAGTTATCTCTGTCTTGAGAATATATTGAAGTGTCAAAAACACTAGATTCCTGATTTAAAAATAAAATAAACTAGGCAATTCAGCAACAGGAATGGAAACTAAACTGCTGAACTATAAAATTAAATCAGGCAGATTGACATTATTTTGCCATTCTGAGATGGCCTATCAATGGCCTGCAATATCAAACACTGTTTTTTTAAATAACTTAATAAAGTTATAAAGTATAAGGTTGTGGCCTTACACAGTTCTACAGAGTCGCAGAACTAAATAAAAACACACTGCAACACAGTCATCTCATCAAAGCAGAGAAAAGGCTCCTGTCTGGGTCTGGATGGACTGAGTATTGAAGAGAATCCTTCTCTCCTTGGAAAGTCCTGTACTCCCTATTTGACTTCTGTGATGTGCAGAGGGGCTATTACCACCTCAGGGTCCTTGACAGGAAACTGTTTCCTGTAGAAAAGGCAAGTGGCATTTAAGACCCTCATATCCTGAAAAGGATGCCTAGCACCAAACTCTACAAGCTTGAGTAGAATCATGACATTTCTGCAAGGGTTCAAACACTATTAAGTTTTTTATTTCCTTCCCTCTGAAATTCCACTGAGCAGGAGTGGGCTTTTCTTAGCAGACCAGCACAGAAAACAGTGAAAATATCTAATGCTTCCATGAACTTAGAATGTTCCTCTTATGGATCATCAGAGGCACTGGTCACAGCTGAAGGCAGGAGATGCTTCTAGTAGCAATGAAATTTATGAGACATCTGTTTCATGTATGCTTGCCACAACTTTATGCCAAACTGATGTCTGGAAACAATCTTTATTCAGATCTCACTGGCATGCTCTATTGATGTTCCTCTACAGAATTAGTCTTTTTCCAGTGTCTGGGAGGTTTCTCTAACAAGTTTCCTGCTGCAGCGGAGGCTTACAACACTGGGGGGAGGAGGGGAAGTGTGCTACCTTCCTGGAACATACGACAGGTGTGGCTTTTATTCTTTACATAAAGGTCTTGTACTTGCTGCAGGATTTAGGAATTAATTCTGTGGCCTACGATGTTTCAATAGTATGTAGAATACATGTTCTGTACACCTTCTAAAATACTTATTGTGTGGTTTTCTGCAGTGTCAGGGATCTGGACTTTTTTGTACAGTGTCCTTTCCAAACTTGTACTCTGGTGTTCTCTTACAAAATGGCTACAGTCTTATGATTTTGACTGTGCCCCTAGTTCTGCCACAGACTTCATGCATGATGCTCAAACTTGCAGTTGTGCATACTATCTGTATATCTAGCAGTTTGTCTCTGACTCTAGCAGATATCTCTGTCCTATTTGGACTTCTGTCACATATCTTGAAGGGGTATTTATAAATATGTGTTTGAGAAATAAACCACACTTTCTTGGGTTTTTTTCAACTCTTTGTGGAAAATAACAAGTAAGAAAACAAACAAACAAACAAACAAATAAACTGAAGTTTTGGTCTCTCTTTTCTGTCTTTGAGAATATTTGCTTACAAAAGCTTAATTAATGCAAGTTTAAAGTCTACAGATGGAGCCTTTCATTCCTGAAGTATATCAAACTGCATGTACGACATTGCCCCTGGACATCAGTTTACCATTGGCTTTCTTTCAGACTAATTGCACTAGTACTTGTTCCATCAGCTTTATGTGATGCCATAGTATTATGTAGTGTTGGTAGTATTTCTGCAGGTAAAGTTCCACCACCATAACTACGTGACAGTGTTTTCCTGAGTCCTTTTTATTTTATAAATCACTGATTGATTGGATGACTGATATTCCATTACAGATTTGGAATTTACAGTGAGCCTATGTCAGTCCTAGAAGTAGGAATGCCTCTAAGAGATATTTCTCCATGTTCAACTTTAGAGACAAAGAGACAAAGTGAATGTGTCAAGAATGTCATTAAAAAGTTCTGGTTTTGTTAAATTCATGATGAAGACTAAGACTGCTGAAATCCTCTGTGGAAAAAATACGAAACTGTGGATCTTTGTGTGCTAGTGAATGCATCCCAGACAGATGTACTGAAGGCCAAGGGAGAGGCAGCACAAAGTAGTCCCCATGGGCAACTCTGAAATAGGAGTACAATGCTTCAACAAATAAATAGCCTGCCCATAAGACAGGGGAGTAACCAGTGGACAAGAATTCAGTTGACTTTGTACGAGATTCCTTGTATCTGAAAGAAGTCATACAGAGATTTACTTTGAGTTTCTGAAATCATTCAATGAATTTCACTCAGCACAGAAATACACAGACCAAGACAAGAAATAGTAACTTCTGCATTATTACCTTACTCCTGAATTCTTACCATTTTGAAACACTCTTCTGGAGTCAATGACCTGGACTACAATGTTCTGTATGACTTTTCCAAATCATTTGTCTTTCAAACCATTTACTGCCTTCAGCTCAGTTCACCACCTGTTTTCTGATCTAATAGCCAAACCTCACTGCTCTTGTATGAAAGCAGGTTTATTTCTTCCCTTCCTCTGCCTAGGACTTCCCACTCATCTCTGCGAGCCCCTGTTCCAAAACTTTGCTATCTTTGTGCATTACGTTTTGGGGGTTTTTAGTGAGGAAGTATTGCAAAGTAACTTCTTTCCTTCAAGAGTGACAGAGCACTGGGACAGGCTGCCCGGGGCAGTGGTGGACTCTTTCTCTGGAGACTTTCAAAATACTTTCATACCTGCCTGGATATATTTTTCTGTATGGCCTGCCTTGGGTGATCCTGGTCTGGCAGGTGGCTGGACTTGATGATCTCCAGGGGTCCCTTCCAACCCCTGCTATTCTATGATTCTATAGTGTTGTGAATTTATAGCACAGTCATTCTTCTGCACTAAATCACTCACAGTATGGATGCTCTAAGGACAGTGGCAGATCATTTCTTTTTACTACAGCTGTGTCAGACAAAGTGTTTTCTATCCCTTGGTACCAAAAGTTTTTACCTGTTGCTCCGAATAATCTCCTTTTTATGTCTTAGTCTGCTTCTGGCAAAATAAACAGGATTGGTGTATTTATAAAATGCAATTTTTGACAACTCAGACAGCAGATCTGGTGATGGCAGCTAGGACAGGATTCTGAGAAGAGGTAGGTCTCTGTCCTTACGATATAGTTAAATGAAATGGTATAACCCAATTTCATGGTTTATTGCAACCAAAAAGGGGTGGTCCTGCTCTGTTCAGCCATCAATTTCCTGTGCATCGCTCTCACCTAACCTACTTGCTGCCAGTGACCCCCTTGGAAGTGACACAACTACCCCTCTGACTGCAGAGTGAGCTGATTCAGCTCACTGAGCCAGGAGCATACTAACCCCACAAAACAGTCAACAGTTTTTTGTTGGCTTAACAAACTCTACTGACTCACTTAGAGGTCAAATGAGTGCCAGAGCTGTGCAATGGAGAGGATAAGACCACACAGATTGAAAGGCTGGAGAAAAAGTGGGAAAAGAGGGCCTGAAGAATGGGACTGCCCCTTTTGGCAGCAGCAAGCTGTTAGAGCAGCTCAAGTGTCTGGCTGAACTGCACCCTTACTGTGCACAAAGGATGCCCATATGAGAAAGAGTGAAGTAGCTAGTGTGCTGTAAAGTCACATCCCTGCATACTTTGCAGTGACTTCACTTCATCCATGAGTCTTTTGTTCTGTGTTTATTCTCCAAATTCCCTCCCCACAGGCAGGTAAGGGAAGTAGCTTCAGTTAATCTCCTTAGAATACCTATTGTCTGGCTAATGTACAGTCAGTATGTTCAACAAGCCTCTATTGTAATCAGTCTGGGAGAGAGAAAACACAATCCATGTAAGCTGGATACTCATTTGCCAGGGTATTCAGAAGTACAGCAAACCCACAAACTCTCCACACCAACCAGAAGAACTCCTAATTCTTAGCCATTCACCCCATCACTGAATTATGTTAGAGTTCAAATTGGTAGACGTTGATTAGGTGGGAGAAAGGTTTACCAGAAAACTTCTGCATGAATACACACACATTGCACAGCAGAATATGGAGAGTTCCTTATCTAATTAATTCTGTAATTAACAAACATTGCCCACTTTTGGAAACATCAGCCTTTTCATGAGCACAAGTAGTGCCAGTGACTGGGACAAAAAAAATGTGGTTTTGAATTAAATTTTCTGTGAACAGTTTTGACCTTATTTCTTCTAGCAATTAGCAAGAATATTCTGCTAGAATCAGTGGCTTAACAACAATTGAGGCAGATTCAGAATATGACTATTAGGCTGTAAACAATCACTTCAGATGAAACAAGAGTTATTCTCTAAGTCTATTGTGACTTCTTTATTACTTTTCTCCCTTGCTTCTTCCTAGAAATTACTAAAGCCCACCTCTTCTTCTAGTTAAAAACCCCTCTAGTTCACTGCTGCCTAAGTGGGTTTAACTGCTTCAACAGTGAAGAAAATACTGTTGTTAATTTGTCTCATTTTTGCTGGAATGGTCTAAAGAGTGCTCAGGTCAGGGACAATACGATGTACCATCCCCAGGCAGATGATGGGCAGTACCTCTTCCACTGGGACTGCAATTTGCAGAGTACATGTGTATCTCCACAGCTCCTTTCTTACAAGGTGGTATCTCCAGAGTCAGAAACTTTTAAGGAGAACTTAGATACACATTGGATAAGCCATTAAAAGATAATTTAATTTTAATCATTTGTATCTGCAAGAGGATGTAAATTAGTAATGGCTTATTGAACTTTACAGATGAAGTTATTAAAAAAGACCTCTGAAGAGTAGATAATTAAAAAAGTTATATATAATAAAAATATACTTACACACATGCACATGCATTACTGTAGGCAGAGCTAAAATCAGTTTGTTTTTTTTTGTCTCTCATAAAAAAAATGACTCACACGTGTTGTCCAGCTTTAAAGTTTTCAAGAGAGCTGTTTGCCAGCAATTATTTTTTATTTTATGGTGCATTCTTTCACTCTGTGTTTGGTTTTGTTCATATGAAGTCCTCAGCGCAATACAAAGGTTTGTAGATGGCTGGAATTCCTACATCCCTCCTGAAAGCTTGCTATTAACAGACGCTTCTTAAAAGTGCTTTCCATAGCTGCTGGCTGCTCCTGAAATGCATAACAACAAGCATTCTTGTGATTGATAAAAACCAAAACAAAACAAAATGAGACAAACAAACAAACAAAATGAACAAACAAACAACAATAAAAAAAAAAAAGGAAAAAAAATAAATAACTTGGGAAAATAAAATATTCTAATTTTCCTCATTCTGAGTAGAAGGTATAATGTCTTTATAAAAGCAATAATTAAAAGAAAAACAATTACTCATACCTTATCTGGACCTTGCAGCTGTACTTCCCGCTTTTGCATTAGCAGTGTGTGTTCTAAAGTTATGAAAAACCATGAAAATTGCATCTTAAGGGGAGTTTTATTCTTTTTCCTAGGATTTGATTGAAACAGACAGCTACATTTTGTGTATATATAATTAGGCAGTAAAATAGGCTTTGAAGGAAGCTTTCTGTTTAGTATGTGAGTCACACACACAACAGTCTTTCATTCAGCAACCAAAGACTGATCTTTTTAATGCCTCAATTCGCTCAACATGCTTTCTGAACGTTCTGAACGTTGCAGGAAAGGGAGGGAGAGAAAAAGAGAGAGAGGGAGAAAAGGGAGAGGAGAGGAGAGGAGAGGAGAGGAGAGGAGAGGAGAGGAGAGGAGAGGGGAGGGGGGGGGAGGGGGGGAGAGGGGAGGGGAG